>SNQJ01S0077959.1:10652-23632 GCA_010110895.2 Picea sitchensis | reverse complement strand
TTAGTTCCCTTATTTTGCAAAGAAGTGATGGGATGAGCAATCTTAGAGAACCCTACTATGAATCTTCTATAGTTTCCAGCTAATCCCATAAAATATCTGACGTTTGACACATTTCTAGGTGTTGGCCATCCTCCTATGGCTTCAATCTTCTCTGGATCTACTGCGATGCCCTGCTATGAAATTATCTGCCTCAAGTAATGTATATGCTTTTGATAGAAAGAACACTTACTCAACTTGTAATACAACTAATGTTTTCTCGGTACTTGAAATACCTATCTTAAGTGATGTTCATGCTCCTCTTCAGACTTAGAATAGATAAATATATCATCCAGGAATACTATGAGAAACTTATCCAAATAATTTTTGAATATGCCATTCATTAAGCACATGAATACAACTGGCGCATTGGTCAGTCCAAATGGCACCACTACAAATTCATAATTCTCATACCTGGTCCTAAAGGTTGTCTTATGAATGTCTTCTTCCTTGATTCTTACCTAATAGTATCCTACCCTCAGGTCAATTTTTGAAAATATCTTTGCTCCTCTTATCTGATCAAAGAGGTCATCAATTCGGGGTAGAAGATACTTGTTCTTTATAGTGTACTTGTTCATCTGTCGAAAGTCAAGACGCAACCTCAAGGTTCCATCCTTCTTTTTGACAAAAAGTGCTGGTGCTCCCCAAGGTGAAATACTTGGAAGTATGTACCCTTTCTGCATTTGCAATTATTTTAACTCTGGTGTGCTCATTCTATAAGGTGTTTTTGACATCGGGGTAACTCCTAGCACTAAATCAATTGAGAAATCTATCTCCCTTCTTGGTGGCAATCTAGATATTTCTTGGAATACATCTTCAAATTCCTGTAGTACCGAGAAATCTTTGAGGCTTGGCTCCTTTGTATTATCTGACTCTTCCACATGAGTTGCATACAATTGACACCCTTTCCTAAAACATAATTTTAGATGTAAGGCTGAAATCTTCCTTATAGAGATGGGTCTTGGAACTCCTTTCAGAGTGCTCTGTTTTCCATTTCCATCAAGACATGTAAATGTATTGTTATGACATTATATGACAACATGATGCTTGTCCAACCAATCCATTCCAATCAGAATATCATAAGACCCCAATGGTATGATATTTAGATCAATACTAGTATTCACACCATTAAGACTTATGGAACAAATTCTGACCATATCATGGATTCTTCTTTTGGTTCCAGTGGCTAACTAAACCAAACTTGCTTTTCCAAGTTTACTTTTCTCCAAATGTAATCTATCCACTATCTTAAGATCAATGTAGCAATGACTTGATCCTGAATTAGTCAAAATAGAAACAGGTTGATTTACGATCTTACCTTCCACCTTGATCATATTGAACTGGTACTCTTCTTGTCGATCATTTAAAGTTGCATAGATTCTTCCCATATCTTCGACTATTGTAGCCTATTGGATCTTGTGAAAAATCTTCACTCTATATTTTCTATGTGGGAAATCCTTGTACAGGTGATCTTCCTTGCATCCCTGGGATTGGATCGGTGGTCTTTCCCTTTTTCCCAAGGAATCTTCTTTCTTGAAATCTCCCTTAGCATACTGATCTTGATGATTTCTATTAGGCTCATTCCTATTGAGGGGAGGTTTGAATACTTTCCTCCTCTGATCGGACTTCGCATTCTTCTTGTCCTTCCAAGATTTCTGCAAAGATTCTCTTCCCTGGCCTTGCTCATACATGTATTTAGCCTTCCTGATGGCCTCATTCAAGGTCTTGGGATCATCATACTTGATATTTTCCTTATAAAAGGTTGGCAGTCCACTTAGAAATATCTGTATTTTCACTTTCTCATCACCAATGAACCTGACATACTTTAACAATCCCAAGAACTTCTTCTCATACTCTGCCATAGTCATGCTTCCCATCCTGAGTTCAAATAACTCCTACAATTTCTTATCATAGAAATGCTCTGAGAGGTACTCCTTCTGGAAGTACTTCTTGAGCTTCTTCCAAGTGATCCTACTTTCATTAAAATGTTCCACTTGCTTCAGTTGGTCCCATCATATTACATCTTTCCCTTGTAAATGGTAGGTGGCAATCCTATCTTCCAGGTTGGAAGAATAGTTATGCAACTGAAAATATCTCTTGAGCCCAAGCAACCATGCTTCGACATCATCTTCCCTTTCTCTTTCACCCTCAAAGGAAGGTATCTTGAGCTTCCTCAGCTCTCCTTGCAAACTATCTACCTCTTGTTTCCTTCTTTAGTGTTTGACAGGAGACATCTTTGGACTACTTATAGTATCTTTCGATGCATAAAACTTTCCTTCTAATTAAGGAGGTGAGTGGTGTCCACGAGTTCTACTAGCACTTCTAGAATAAACAACTCCTCCATGATCATCCCTTCTTTCATGGCACCTGCCTTCTTCCTCTTGTATTGATTTTGATCCCTTCTTCGTTTGTCTCTACAATTGATTTAAGCTCTGTAACACTCGAGCATTTATCTGAATTTTCTCTCTCATCAGTCTCTCATTGTCTTATTTGTAGCTTTGCACTTCCATCTTCAAGATTCTGACCATTTATATTAACATTTCCTGCTCTCCTTTTCCCTTGCGTCCATTTCCTGCTCTCTGTATTACCAACTCTGGTATTCTAGCCTTCGACCTCCTTATCATGATTGGAGGATCCCTCTCCTTCTTCCATTTCCTCAATACGCATCCTGATATGATGTGCTTAAGCCCCTTAATTCTGCAAAATGTACAAGCAACCATTTTGTTAGAATTATGCATATGATAAACAAAATTTTCAACAATGCTACAGTTCCTTTTGCTTCTTAATGCAGACCCCCTTCTCTCCTAAGGTTGTGCGACGTCCTGGTCAAGGGTCTTCAATATCGAGCCGAATTGGCTCTCTAAAACCTTGATGGTTTCTTTCTGTATCTAAACACGGGCCCTTCTGACTCTCTAGCATAGGTACAATCACCCTCGTGACCTTCTCCTTCTCCCTTGTGAAAAATCTCAGAGTTATCACTAGCTCCTTTTCTTTCTTGGCCCATCCTTATATGTGACCTTAGGCAGTGACCTCATGCAGATGTGCGATTGCAGCCATGATCAAAGGTGGTTTGGAACCAAACTACTTTTCTCCCCACAATTCACCCTAAACCACCACATGTCCTTTGCCAAAACCGTGGTCTCGATTGCGGCCCACCCTCGACTTCGTAAAGCCCAAGCACCTCCTATCCCCGCAATGTGAGGTGACCATTGATATCATGATCTTGATGGTTCTTCTAAATGGACGATCGAGATCTACCTCTTGGGAACCAACTGTTCCAATTTACCTCTCCTAGATCGACGGTTATGGTCGTTTCATAATTTCATACTTCAAAATTCTCAAGTCTCAAACATTTACTTCCCTCGAAATACACGGGATTCTGCAATGCATCCTTTTGAATAAAATGGTGGGGAATTAATTTGGACGATCCAACGATCATCGTTTACTTCGGGTCCTTACCCAGAATCCATAGCTTCACGCCACTTCTTCTCCTGATTTGATGGTTCAGGTCTACCTCAGATGATTCGACAGTGGATGTTTACTTCGGGTGTCCGACTCTCTAGGCTTTGGGAGTTTCAACTCTCAACTGAAAAATCTTGTAGTAATTTCTCTGGAGTCCACGATTCATTGCCACGTAGAGAAAATACTGCAAGTGGACACATGGTCCAACCAGGTGGGTGACACATGTCACGTCCTAGATGACATTTCAATCATCCACATGGTCAAAACTTACTGACACATGGTGCACATCCCATTTGTCCACGTCATCCCAGGTGACGTCCACAAGCCACGTCACATTAGAAATTCTAGGATCCACATCACCTCTAGGTGATTTCATTGTTCTCCACACCTTCAGCTCTTCAGGCTTCAGGAGTTTCCATACTAGCACACTTCAAATTCTCCTGAACTATGAATTCCTGAACTGGACAATCTGTCACCATGTGTCTCCCTTATCGGATGACCCATATTAACCCCGGACGTTGGGACTTCAGAAGACTCAAACCTCAACTTTTTTCGAAGTTTTTTTATCTGAAGCTCACGATCTACTAACGTGTGTCTCCCATGGATCGACGACTACTATTTCTTCGGGTCTTCAGATTTTGGAAATATCAACTTTCAACCTTCGCTTCCCCTTGAAGTGCATGGATTTCTGTCACATGTCCTCTTGGATCGGATAGTTGAGATTCACTTCAGTTCTCCGGGCTTCGAAAATCTCAATTCTCAACTTCTCCTCGCTCTCTCTTTCTCGGAGTGCTTTCACCCGAAGCACACAATCGCTTGACATGTGTCCTTCTATGGATCGACGATTCCCAACTACTTTGGCTCTTCGGGGGTTTGTCTCTTGAGTACTAACATGTCACATCACTGCATGCCTTCAATTTGCGGGAGCATGCATCGGTGGTTTGGAGTAACTCGCTTTTTGCCACACAATTTTCCTGGCATTGACACGTAACCTCTTGGTGAAACCATGGTTTGGATTAAGGGACCTCCTTGGGAAATTATCTCCCGTGCAACTTGGTTCCCCGCAATGCCTCCTATCCATTGATCTCACTCTCCAATGGGATCTAATGGTTGTGACCTTAGATATTGCTTCCTTTTCATCAGACGACCCATGTTCACCTATCCTCTGATCCAATGATCCCAGATCTCTCCCAATCCTACAGTGGTGATCTCTCCCAAATTCGAAGGGGGGATGGTCACGATCCTTCGAACCCCTTACAATGGTTCTCTGACATTCTATCTCCTGCGTAGATTCTGCAATGCCATTCCTCCTGAGATTTTCAACTTCACGGTCAGAGTTCGATCTTGACCCTGAGACTCTAACCAACAAACCCGGTCCATACCGGTCTAGTGTTTTAACAAAAAGTTTTGATACCATTCTGTAACATACCCAACCACCCACAGGATAGGGTACACTACCTTCAAGCCCACCCTTGGACTTATTTCTCTTACCGATACCTTATTAAAATTAAGGATGCATAAAAGAAAAGTCTTTAACAACATGCAAAATAGTAGTCAACAAGCATGCATAGTCTAAAGATTCAATTAAACGATAATTAAATATACATCTGAAAAAATTCATATGCATGAAAATGATACCATAACAGAGAGAACTTGTCTTTATAAAAGATGACACCAACTGGCTTCAAACCAAGGACGTTCCACCCAAGCATAGAAACCACTGCTCCAAATCTCAACAACAGTGTCACCCATGAGCCAGGGCTATGAATCCACAAGGATGGTTCTAGAGTGTACTTGGGTTCCCAAACCATTCACCTCTCACAGGTTTCGCAAACCAGTCAGATCTCAAGCTCTCACAGGATTCCCATCTCTCACAACAATCCAAGTACCCATCTCTCACAACAATCCAAGTACCCAACTCTCTTCTACCCAGCTTGCACCACCCGAGAGAATGGACCTCCACCTTTCTCTGCCATGCAGTCCCTCAGGTAGTCCTTCTGCTTATTTGGGCTCTAGCGAAACTAGTCCAGAATCTCAATGTTGGAACTCTCAGGACTCGCATCTGTGAGAAAAAAAAGGCACAGGCCAACGCATATCATACATGTAGGCCTCGAGTCATGATTGGATCACACCAACGACCATTATAGCCAACTATCTCGTGGCTAATTCTTCAGCAGCTTGATTCCCTTTCCCAAGCTAAGATGCAGATGAGGATGGATCAATGAATAGGCAAGAGGGTGCATGAAAAGTGTGTGGGAAATGAATGAACATACAGGAAATCAGCGAACAAGCCATCATTCGAACCCCCCCCCCCTAGACCAGAGGCTAGTTTAAATAAATTCATGGGAAATCAAGACCTCGTGGCCTCCCCCAGGAAGCTCACATAATCGATCCCCTCCCTTAGATAAAAGGGTAATTAAAATAGGAATAACACATAGCCCCTCAAGCCCCCTCTCTTATGGAATCATAGCTCCCTATAACTCTAGTCCTTGTCCGTCTAGCAGCCAACGATGTGCTTATTATTAATAATGATCAAAAAATTACATTTCTTGGGCATAATGGCCCGTTAATAATTGTTTGGGCACTCGGGCCTCTCAACATTGTAACAATACATTATTTAAAATGGGGGTTCAAAACTTGGGGTGTTACACTAGTGAAGGTAGATTGATACAAAAAACACCATTGTGAACCAATTCAAGTAGGTTTTATGCTCACCACACTGTGTCTGATTCAAAATGAGCTTGATGATGCTTCCCAAGCATGTATCCCTTACAAAATAATTAAGGGGAAAACACCTTCAACAAACCAACAACCATATTCTAAGATTCCATGGTCTACAAATTTCATAAATTTAGATGCTTGAGTCACTCATGAAAAATTCAACTTCTTTCATCAGTGTGGGAAATAAATGCAGATGGTTCAAGTTCAAGTCCAATCAAGTCACATAAATTGTACAAATTGTTCGTCGGGTCGAGAATCCTGCTAATGAAAATTGAATTACCTTTGTTTAAAGCACAAACATAGAACCGATCTGGACAAAACTTGAAAATTTTACCTACCTGTGGTAACTGAGCAACATAAAACTATTTGGCACTAAGATTTGGCACATGATAGATGTTGAAAATCTTTCCATGTCGACAAGCAATATCACCCTGAATAACAACATCCAAAGAAAAATCATCAAAAACATATATTTTACTCTCCTCGGATTTATTTAATCTCATGAACAATGAGGCATCCCTTGTCATGTGATGTGTGCACCCAGAGTTGACTACCCACTCATTTTTCACAGAGTGAGACATCAATTTATGAGAATTCTCGACATGGAAGGTGAAATTATCACTAGGTCGGTGTACAACATACACATCTCCTTCAAGGTGTTTAACTTTCTACTCTAGATCATCTCACTTCTTCTAGAAGTTTTTATCCACACGTCCAGTCTTTCCATAGTACCGACATGTCTTCTTCTTTAAACTCTATTGTATGGTGTGCAGTTTTATGTGCAGAAGCATCTGGTCATGCCCTATCCTTGGAATCCATCTTTCTCTTTCCCTTGAGCAAGTGGGCTTGGTGTTTACCACAAATCTTACCTTCTACAACAAATCTATGCTCATCAATGATTAAAATAACACATAAATATTCAAAGGTGTAATCCTTACCATCTTCTTTGGGTGATTTCCAGTCGGTGTGGAAAGTCAACACGAACATGTCGAAAGGTGTTCTTAAATTCATCAGGACCAATGCGATGAGTTTTCCATCATTCTTCTGATAATTATTTCCACAATCGCCTAATTTCAACTAGAGTTCCTTAACACGAACCAAATATCCCTCCATTCTCTCAAAGGAATGAGGATCAAGAGAGATCAACTCTTTTTCCAGTTGCATGACGTGGCTCTTGTCGACTCGGTCAAATAATACTTTCAACTTCTTCTAGACTTGATGAGGGCATTCAATTCTTGTAAGGTAAAAATGAATCTCATGTGAGATGTTGGTCGTAATGACCCCTATAGACTCATCCTTCTTTCCATCAACAACAAATTTCACCCAATCATCTGTTGGATTTGGAATCGCGACATTTGTAAATTGACACAAAATTTTAATTTTTAGTAGGGTTTCCATATCTGGTGCCCAAACTGCATAATTTGATCCACTCAGAACAACGGGATCAATCTTTGAAGCCATATTCAATATCTAGATAGACTGGTATGTTTTAATAGGTTCCAATAGAAAAATCACCGACCTAGAGTTGATCACACAACAGGTTTGACTCAACAAGTTTTGTGGATAACAAGTTGAGTTTTCAAATCATTGGCTCTAAAACAATGTTGGGGAATGGGGTGGAATACAACATAAAATAAAGGATAGAACATTGCAGATAATCAAAGAGGAATTAAATTTCGAATAAAGGTGGTGTCTAAATGCATCATTAGAACACTTAAGTAAAGTTCACTACAATCAGAACATCACAATGCATATTGTATATCCTGATATGCATGATCTGTTGCACAATATTTGTTGTTGATAATGTCCCAAGGATAATACTCTTATAGTCTCAAGATATAACCAATTTCCATAAAACCTGGAAGATCGTATCCACATGTAATCATCGGTAGTTAGAGTGGATTCTGTAAAATGCGCTCTGTGAAGTCGGATCGATGGGACTCGATGGATCGAGAAAAGACTCAACCTGATGGACTATTAATTTGTAGTCTATTTTTGAGTTGTTCTATGCACAGACTAACTATCTTTGACTGTTGGTCAACTTTTTGACTAATAGGCACGTTGACTACTCGACCGACTGGGGTGATGTGTAGGTCGATCGCCTGACCAACTATATCCATATGTAGGTCAATCTCTCAACCAACTAAACCCAAGATATATGTGATGAAAAATCAATGATTTATGTTCCAACACATACCTGGCATGGAGTCATTTCATCCAATGTTGATTAGGGTGATCAATTGAGTAGGTAACATGCAACACCCACTACCTCTGCCCTGAATTCTTGTCCTAACCCAGCACCACTAAGTATACATGTTTCTTTTTCTACCAACATCCTATTCATCCTTTATCCAACTCCATTATACTGAGGTGTATATGGATTAGTCTTCTGCCTTTTTATACTAGAGTTCTTACATAATTCTTTGAATTCATTTCTGCATAATTCTCCACCATTATCCATCCTCAACACCTTAATTATTTTCTCCGTTTGATTCTCCACAAGAGCATTAAACTCTTAAACATGTCAAAGACTTCATATTTCTTCTAGAGGAAATAAATCCATTTATTCCTCTAGAATTCATATATAAATTAGACATAGTACACATATTTTGCAAGTGATGGAACTGACACAAGTCCAAACACATCATTGTGCACCAACTGTAAAATCCTCTCTACCCTCTTTACACTAGAGGGGAATGTTACCTAATTCTTCTCCTGATATACACAATGTTAACAGAAATCAAAATCCATAGAGAAGTTAGACATACCTTCAATCATACCTTTACTGTATAATACTTGAAGGCCCTTCTCTCCAATATGCCTCAGTATTTGATGCCACAACATAGTATTTTCTCCATAGATTGTAGGAGTTTTATCTTCTTCAACTCCAATCTCATAAATAATGGAACTATTGCACCCATCACTAATAGTTCTTCCCTACAACTTATAAAGAGTTCCAATCTAAACTACCTTCAACAACACCATTTCCCTTCGATCCATCTTGCAGGTTTCTTTCTCAAACATTGTTTTTACACCTTCATCATCCATTTTGCTTACAAAAATTAAATTTATGTCCATTCTTGGGTTTCTTTCGGCCGAAAACTAAGCGAATGGGACTATTCGCGAGAACCATAGGAGTACCTCTGGCTTACATGAACTTTGGAGGTTTTGGACTCCTGCAAATAATCATAATTTAGTTTCAGAATTTATACCAACATTTTTTAAAATTGAGTCTACTTTCAATTCTTATAATTTGTTTTCATTTCCTATATATATATATTATAATCAAGTCTGAATAGTAACACTATAAAATACATAAGTTCCACATATATTTTAGGATGATAACAAAACCTATGACATTTAACTCAAATTCTCGACTCTAAGCCATCAAATTAAGATAAAGATCGCCAAATTGCCTGCAGTCCAAACCTGCAAAGAAAGCATAATTCAAAAAATAAAATTTACAATTCAAACATGCCAAAAGAAAATAGAATTCAAAATTAAAATTCCTGATGGTAAAATATATGTACACATGTAAAATAAATAATACCACATGTACCATTTAAATAAATAAAACAAGTTGTGATTAAAGAAAATTGACATACATACCAAAGAGTTAAGTCTCATCCTCAACATACTCCTTTCCACCAAAATATAATGTAAACATATTTTATACCAAATATAATTTAAACATCTGTATGATAAAATAATAATAATAAAACAAATAACATATTAGCATATATACTTTAATTAAATATTAAATAAGCAAATAGAAAAGTTGTGATTAAAGAAAAATTGACATACATACCAAAAGAGTTAAGTCTCATCCTCCAACATACTCCTTTCCACCAAATATAATGTAAACATATTTTCCACCAAATATAATTTAAACATCTGTAACAATAAAAATAATAATAAAAAAAACAAATAACACATATTAGCATATATACTTTAATTAAATATTAAATAAACAATAAGAAATAATAACATACCCAACCAGAGTTAAACAGATTTAAGATTTTCCCTCTCTTTTTATTACACTTTTTTTGGCACTTTTTTAAAACCAAACTTCCATCACAAAGTTCCAAAACTTCCAAAATACTTACTCTCCACATTAAGCATACATGATTTAAACAATTTGTAAAATCTTATCTAAAATCTTAAAAAAATTTAAAGAGAAAAATTGTGTTCTTGGTAACAAATTATTGTGTTAGATAATAATCTAAAAATAAATATAGAACTATGTATGCTGAAAGTTCACAAATTTTCATATTAAGTCATTCTTCCAATAAAATACTTATCTCTGTGTGGATGAAGTCTCAAATCGTCCAGGTGAAATTCTCATCCTACGTGATCTTATTTACTCAGTAGTAAAATACTAATCTCATCAAAAGTAAAATACTTCTCTCCTCTTCTGCAGTGGAATATATGTTCTCATATAATCAAATTCCCTCAAATGCCCTTTCAAATTAAAGGACTCATAAATCTCCATATTAATCCATCTTCCAAGAAATTAATTATATCTATGAAAGCTCAGAAATCTCTATTTTAAAAACCATTCGTTGAGAAAATACTTATCTCCTCTTTTTGTGGTGGAATAAATGTTTTCATATAATCTTTCATGTACATGAAGAAAACACAAATCTGCACATTTATTAAGTCATTCTTCAAAAACCATTTAAATATTTCATCTTTGGGATGTATTCATATTACATATAATCAAATGCTCTTTGAAATTATATGTGAGCTAGATCACATGTACTATATGTGAGCTAGCTCACATTGTAATGACCTCGTCGTTACGACTACAAATGACTCAATGCAAAAGTTTTTTTTTTTTTTAGAAGGAAGGAAACAACGATAACAGTTAAATAACACAACTTGACGATGAACACAACGCACGCAGATCAGGAAATAGACAACAACAACTTAGCATAGTAGCAAATCATGCAACTGGATGAAACATGCGATAATCAATAAACAGATAACAACGACTACCAGCTCAACACAAGAAAGACAATGCCTACAAACTAAAGGACAACATCAACAACCCGACACAACGACTTGACGACTAGTAACTAGAAAACCTCTACGACACACAAAACCAAATGCATTGAGGTGTTACAGAACCAAGTACCAACATCAATTACAACAAACAACCACCCAAATCGGGAAGCACAAGACTTCGGCCAGGATATCATTCGCATCTATCCATCAGGGCGTGCAATGATCCCCTCATTAGGAATCATGTCATCACACAACGATAGGCGTGACAATAACTAAGGTGCAACACGACACATCTAGACCAATAACCCAAGAAACATTCAATGCGCTATGAGACCGAATTAACCGTCAAAACACATGACGACTAACCCAAGCACCCAATCGACAAGTCAACAAGATGAAAGGGAAACTGATGACTATAACATTCATACAACACATTAAATTCCTTGCGCAACAAATTTTATTGCAAGCAAACATCAATCTGTACACATTAAAAGTGATTATATTCAACAAATAGTTCACTTAATAATCTATCTATGAAACATGTCTTTTAAAACTGAAACAATAAATCGCGGTCTTTTAAACAATATAATTCATTGTATTTTAAAACCGAAAAAATATAATTCAATGTCCTTTAAAACTGAAACAAATATAAATCGATGTCCTTTAAAAATGAAACAAATATAAATCGATGTCCTTTAACAAGTCTATTGATTGATAAACTACAAAAGAGTTGTCTACCATATTCATTGTCTATCATTACATTGTCTGTAAAAACTATGTCTATCATATTCACCTATACAAAAACTATGTCTATCATATTTACATATTAAAACGTTGTCTATTATACTCACAATTAAAAACTATGTCTATCATATTCACAATTAAAACATTGTCTATTATATTCACAATTAAAACGTTGTCTATTATATTCACATATTAAAACGTTGTCTATTAACAATGATGTGTTTAGAGCACAGAGAACACAGTTGTATAAAATCGTGTTGTATAATATCGTGTGGTATAAATCGTTGTATAGAATCACAGTGTATAAATTTGTTATCCATTAATGTCATTATAATACTGTATCCATTCCATTCTAAAATCATTGAGTTTAATATGATATTCACAATCGTTGTCAAGCACATGCTGTCTATAAAAACGTAGTCATAATAATGAAGTCGTATCAGGCTATCTATAAATTATAAATTATAGATTATATAATTATGTATATAAATCGCCTATAATTTATAGTCTATAAATTATAATCATAAAAAAAACACAGTAAAAAAGGGGATTCGTTGTCATATAAAAATGAATTCGATGTTTATAAAAAGGGATTTGATGCCATATAAAAAGGGTATTCGTTGTTTATAAAAAGGATTCACTGCCATTCACTACCAATGAAATGCTACCAAAATAAAAACGTTGTCAATCATTCAATCGATGTCATCAATATTATAAGCTATTCAATGTAATAAAAAAACAGTGGTGAAGGCTGGGTGAATTCGTTGTGTTAGGACTGGGTAATTCACCCGAAATTCATGGTGTAAAAGGGTTTTTCAATATGCCAAGATCGCAATGTAAAAACTGTGCAATATGACAATAAATCGTGGAGCAGAAACTTTGCATTATGCCAATACAATCGTGGAATAAAAACTGTGCATTATTCCTATAAAATCGTGGAGAAGAACTATGCATTGTGCTAATAAAATCGTGGAATAAGAACTATGCCTTATGCCTATAAAATCGTGGAT
>SNQJ01S0077959.1:0-10642 GCA_010110895.2 Picea sitchensis | reverse complement strand
GATTCTCATAGCCCGATCTATATTCTTGGAGAGTTTCAGAGAATTTGGAGGCCTCCTTCATCAGGGCCGAACCAGCTAGGGTTTCAGTCATCCAGTGGAGTGCACCATTCAGTGGAGAATTTAGATCTACGGGGTTTGAGAGTGGATTTGGGAATTTGGACATCTGGGTTGTCCTTACAGTTGCCCGATCCATCATTTGGAATATTTCTTAGGATGATTGGACACTTTTGGTAGCAGGGTAGAATTATTGAGGGTTTCAACATTCTAGCAAAACATGGCACTTTCCAGCTTGGAGGTTGAGCATTAGTACAGCTCAGATCTGCTTGATTCAGTATTCATTGTATATCGAGCCTTTGGAGGCTTATTTTGTATTTTCGGGAGCATTTTGTAGCAGCTCATATCTATTTCTTGTACGACCATCTGAGGCTTATGCCAGATCGTCCATCTATTGTATTGATCTTACATTGCTCATAATAAAAAGGTCAGATCTTTGCTTGTGCTTCTACATCTTGAATATATTGTGATCTCCATGTGTTGATGAATCTTGTATTCACTTAATAACTCAATAAATTAGTAGTAGTTAGTGATTCCAAGAAAGAATTTGGCTTGGGATCATTACACTGGACCTTGACCTGATCTACTTTTGGATGTTGTAGTTGTCAAATGTGATGGTCCAGGATGCGGATTGGCTCCTCTGTGAGTGCACCCTCGTCAGATACCTACAAAGAACTAATGTCAATAACATGTGTAGGATCACCAATATAATGTCTCAAAATAGATACGTGAAAAACATCCTGCATATGTTTCAAAGAATTAGGCAAGGCTAGTCGATAGGCCATGGTCCCCTTCCTTTCCACAATTGTGAAAGGTCCCATGAACCTAGGAGAGAGTTTAGCAACCTTTCCAAACTTGATCGAACTCTTATGCGGTTTCACTCACAAGAACACTCGATCGCCAACTTCGTAACTACGGTCGACACGGTGCACATCAACATAACTCTTATGTCGATCCTGTGCTTCTTTGATCCTTTGTATTATTTTTTTCATTTGATCTTCCATTTCTTGGATCACTTCTGTCCCCACCAGGATCCTATCCTCAAATCGATCCCAACTCAAAGGCATCTGACATGGTCACCTGTAAAGGAACTCGAAAGGCACCATCTTAATGGTTCTTTGATAACTGTTGTTATATGTGAATTATACCAGTGACAAGAATTCTTCCCAACGCTTATGTTGGTCCATCACGTACATGCACAACAAGTCCTATTGGCCCTTGACCAAGTTTTGGGAGATTCTTGGTCATGTTGATTTATTTTGGGACCTTGACAGCCTGTCGAAGGAGGAGTGCAAAACGAAGCGGAGATCACGAAATCTTGACCCCTTTTTGGGTTTTTTTGGGATTATGTAATGGGATTGGAATGTCGGCCCATGGGTTTACCCATGCTTAGGCATATTTTGTAATGTATAAATAGATGTATAGGAAATGTAAGGAAGAGCATCTATCTGATGTAAATGTATGCTAAGTGCAAGTAGGGTTTGTAACTGCTTTGTTCATGACTATAAGAGACTTACAGAGCTAAGTGAAAGTGGTTGTAACAGACGGTGGAAGGCTTTGTGTTGTAACGCAAGGAAGAAGGATCTAGCAAGGTGCACAGATATTTTGTCCTATGCGGAGAAGGGTTCTGAGGCTCTATGCATGTAACCTATTGACTAAGATAATAAAGAAGAAGGGTTGGTGGACGTAGCCCCAGGGTGGGGGTGAACCACGTAAATATTGTGTTACTATGCTCTGTGCGATGTTCTGATGCATTTATGTGTTATTTGCTAAGTGATTTGATATGATTAGATAGATCTTCTTATGCTTAGTGCTAATGATATATGAGAATGTTAGATATGATCTATATGAATATGCTTGGTGATTGATCTGCTGGATTTGATCTATTTACCTATGCTAAGTGCCTACATACATTAGATTAGTGTGAATGATGTGGAGATCCATTTTATCAGCGAAGTGGATATTGATTGCATATTGAGGAACTAACGGTCTTGAGTGCTTTATTAAGTAGTACAATCACAAATCTGTGTCCCAGTTAAGGTTTCAGACACCCGAGTCTTGCAACCACCCCTGACTCTACCTCGGGTGAGCCTTCATCTGTTTCGCAGGTGTTGCCGAAAGGGCCTATAGTTAGGGTTTTGTTGGTGTGTTGTTGTAGCGTTGAACCCTTGTTCTTCCCTTGTTCCAACAAATGGTTCCGTTGTCGGGACCTGAAACTATGATTGTTGGAAACTAAGAAAGAAGAAGCTTTGTGGAAAGATTCGTCCTGAAGTTGTGAAATATATGTGTGTATATATGTTTCCCTAGTGTGTAGCATTTTACTTGACCTGTGAAGCTTTGTGCCAGGAAAAGAGGTCATATCTGAAGAAAAGAGGTAAGATCTGGAAGATCTGTGCTCTGATAAAGGTAAGAATAGTAGAAAATTTCTAGATCTGAAAGCTTTGTGCTCTATAAAAGTAAGATAAGTGAAATTTTTTGTTTCTAAAGTATGGATCTAGGTCTGTTTGATAGATTCTTTCCTAGCTTGAAAACTAGGGCACTGATAGATGAAAGAAGGCTTGATATGAGTATATCTGATAAGAATAGTGAAAGATATGTTATACCTATGCATAGAAATAATATTTGGACTAACAAATGGATGCAGGATCCTAGAAATAATTTGTTGCAAGTTAGCTCTTATGATCCTAGCGCGCAGTAGAGGAGAAGTTGGGGATCATTTAAAAGAAAGAGAGGATTAACTCTCTATTACAGTTGCAAAAGACCAGGACATCTTGCTAAGGAATGCCTTGGGAGAAGACCTAGTTTTCTTTGTTGCAAAGCTACAAACCATGAAGTGTTGGATTGCCCTAGAATGATTGCTAAGATTGAAGGGATGAATATGAATCAAGAAAACCCTAAGGCAGATCAAGAAAATATGGCAAAACCCTAGAAAGAATCAGATAAAGTATTGTTACAGATGAAAGAAACCCTGAATGACCACCAACATATCATCTTATCAGATATCTTCAAAGAAAAAGAATGCATCAAAGCAAGAATAGGAGACTTTAACATTGACTATGTTATGGATGAAGAAACACAGGTGAACATCATGATAGAGAGAAATTGGGAAGATATAGAGAGGCCTGCCATGATTCCTTCATTGGAAGGAATAGGGTTATTCAGAGGAAAACTGGTAAACCTATGTGGAAGGCTCACTCAGATATCTATGAATTCCAATCGAACTTCGACAGAAGAAGATTTTGAGATTATTAAATTCCTTGAGGAAAGCACCTCATTTACCATGTTACTAGGAAAACATTGGATTGATAGAGATCAATCTAGACGAAAGGAAGAAGAAAAAGTTTTGGAGCAGGAGAAACAAGAGTTAAAATATTTCATGACTAGAAGGATCACACACTTGATTGAAGAACAGAAGAACATATCAAAGTTATTTAACACTAGAGACCCAGATGTCGAAGCTGAAAGAACATTAGAAGATCCATAGAAGACTGAAGTACCTATCCCAGATAAAGAAGAGGTATTACCCCTGAATCCTAGGAAAGAATCTCAACAGCGCGCAGTGACTATGTCAAAAGATGATAAGAATCAGAATGGAAAAATGAATACCGAGACGAATCTCACTGGAAAGAAGGCTAGGAAGTTAAGTAAGAAGAGGGATAAGTTACAGAAGATCCCAAAGGGGACTTCGTAGAAATAAAATTTGTAGAATTGGAGCTTCGTCGGGATACCAGAATAGTGACACATGGCACTTCGCCATGGCGAAGCAATATAGCCGTTGGGGACATTATAACCGTTCGACCAGTGCTCCGAATGGGTAGAAAAACATTTAAGGCTCGACACCAAACCATTGGACCATGCCATAACAGACCAAACAGAGTTAATTAAGGATTCATACCCGTTGCAAGAGACCTGTTGCCGAGTTACCTATTTATCCTGTCACGCCACGCACCGAGAACACTTTTGCTAACCAAGAGTTTGAGCCCATAGACTAAGTGAATTGTATACAGTGATCATTGCACTCTTTTTGTTTATTCTATTACAATGTCTAAGTTAATTTGACCCCAATATAATTAATCCTAAGCGCGTATGTCTGAGGAGCTCAACGCAGTCGAAGAATTAGTGACATACGTACTCCTCGACTTGATGACTGAAAGAGTCATGTCGGAGAGAGGGTTGTCTATAGGTGTACAAGCATCATTGACGAGAGGACTATTGGCCTCTCTGTCCACTGCTCAAGTTGGACCATCCCGGCCATCAGATGAAAAGAGAACCAAGCACAGGGATGATCTTGCGAATGCTAAGCTGATCCCAAGCATATTACTCGCCTATCTACCACCTCTGATTGATGTAATAAATCGAGATAGTGTGCCCAGAGACTTTCAATATGCCTTGGTCACTACATACCTCCCAAAAGGGATATGCTCAGTTCACGTCGACCAAGACAAGATTGCATCATTGAAGTTTATCGACTTCAACCTCGGCAACAGAAAGGTCTACAACATGCTCGCCCCACATAAGTACCTAACTATAATAAAGGGAAATAATTCAAAGATCGTCCCTCAATCATGGACTATGAACCTCACGCAATCCACACTTCTCAACGTCATGAAGATTCCTCACTTCGGAAGACACCAAGAAGTGAATGCATTTGTCAAGTTGTTGCTATCCTATTACCATGGTGGATACTTGTGGTTAAACCGTCATATACCAGTGGATCCAATGTTGATCAATCGGATCACAGGGATGAGTATGCAAGGCCCCGACCCATAGGATTTCTATCCTGGAAAAACCATGGATTGCGCTCTAGCTCAAAGTATCAAGGACACCTACGAAGATGTAGAGAAGGGAACGTGAGGCTACAAGGTAGCTTCTATCTAGAGTGACACAGTGCGCCTCGCCTGGAAATTGATCGCAGGAAAGTTATTATGAAATAACTGACCCACCCAAGTCATTGGTTTTGTAGTTGACCTCATAGGGAAGTGAGAAGAAGGACTTCAAATGAACTGGGCAAAGTACCTGGTCAACCAATTAGAAATCAACTATAGAGAAGCCCAGGATCAAGGGTATAAATTTCATTTTAGCTGGCTATTGATCTTGATCGCTTTAATTGCCTGGGAGATGTCGGAAGGTGCGAGTTTCCCGGACATTGAGCCCTTTGAACCTCTGGATGTGATGTTCAGTACACTGTGGTATTCCAGTGACATGAATAAGCAATGGTAGTCAAATGTTGTGTTACATACATAGTACAATCAGTTGAATACATCCATCCAGTCCGAGCCTCGTATGACCCTGAATACTCTCCACAGGTTTCGACCCTTGATGAAGTTCAACGTTGATCGACATTTTATTTACATCACAATGCATGCTGATGAACATAAGAAACAACTACAGTCCTACTACAAACTGATGGAGGAGGACTTGGAGGAGATCACCAAGGAATGGTCGGTGGACCTCCTTATTCCAATAGACCCTGTAGAGATATTTGACATAGACAGCCCAAAAACTGCGCAGGATACACCCGGACCTAGCAAGACAAATAAGATTGAAGAGGTTCAGGATTTAGACAGTACATCCGTGAAGACTACTTCCATCTCATCGGATAAAGGAGGTGATGGAGAAGATGGCATAGAAACTGAACATAGGAAAGGCAATGTAACACCACCCAGAGATGAGGAGGACCCCTTGAAGAAAAGGAAGGCTTCCCCCTTGAAACCTTCCTCCCGGAAGAGATAAAAAACCCTTATAACTAATATGTAGACCGTCCTCACCTCTGATGATTTTAATTTCATCATAGCATCCCTGAATGATGCTTCACTAGAGATAACAGAGAAGTAAGAGGCTAAGCAGGAGGAGATGTAAAATAAAATTGAGGTTGAGCTCCAAGGCGTGCAACACGCACTACAATCGAGTCGTGCAATCTCCACTACGCCTTTGCCATTAGGAACAATAGAACTGGGAGATGAGCCAGCTCAACTCCACTGAACCATTGATACAGTCGAAGCTTGCCTTCGACAAGCGAAGGAAGAAACAGTGCAAGCCACCCAGGCTTTGGCACAAGTACAGAGAGTCCTTCTAGAGCAACGCAGTACTGCAGAATGGGAAAAGATTGCTCTCCAAGAGAAGTGGGATGAAGAAAAAGCACAACTGCAGCAAAGCAAGGAACAATTTCTCACAGAGAAACTTGAATTAAAGGAAATGGTCAACAGAGCACTTCACTCTGTGATAGTCATAGAAGTAAAGACCAAAGAGTGAGTTCCACAGAAGGTGGCACAACTTGAAGAAGTGATCCAGTAGCTACAACAATGCATCGCAGATTTAGAGCTATGCACTGTGCCCAAGACCCCACAGGATGTAAGGGACCAATGAGAAGAAATTTCCCACAGCGCAGGTGACAAACTAAAATCTCTTGCCCTGGAATGCAAGCAGCTGAGTAGCCGCAGTGCCCAAACATATGAGAACCTCACCAAGAATATAGAGTTACAGGCACTGGATTCGCAGCTCCAGGAAGCAAAGTAGCACGCAGACACACTACAGGCGTAGCTGAAATCCCTGTCGGTCATAGAAAGAATGAAGCGGTCTCAAGAACAATGCACTGCCCAACAACAGATCCATACGATTCAAAGAAAATTTATGGAAGTAACTCAATGGCTCCAACCAATACAAGATAAGGTGTTCCAATTATTCACAGAGGTTGAAATCTGAGGAGTAGAGCTAGAACAAGTTGTCATTGCAGCAGAGAAGTTCCTAGAAGGGAAAGTGAATGACGCAGTTATCCAAGAGTTCGACGAGCAAGAGGCCATAGCACATCAACAGGTCGGGGTAGCTCGAGGTGTTCGAGGCAAAACTACTCAGACCAGAGTGACTCGGGACAAGTCACATGTGAGTGTTGGGGGCATGTTGGCCCTTGACCAAGTTTTGGAAGATTCTTGGTCATGTTGACCTATTTTAGGACTTTGACAGACTGTCGAAGGAGGAGCACAAGATGAAGCAGAGATCACGGGATCTCAGCCCCTTTTTGGGTCTTTTTTGGGCTTTTTTGGGATTATGTAATGGGATTGGGATGTCAGCCCATGGGTTTACCCATGCTTAGGACTATTTTGTAATGTATAAATAGATGTCTAGGCAATGTAAGGAAGAGCATATATGTGATGCAAATGTATGCTAAGTGCAAGTAGGGTCTGTAAGTGATTTTTGCATGACTATAAGAGACTTGCATAGCTAAGTGCAAGTGGTTGTAACAGACGGTGGACGGATTTGTGTTGTAATGCAAGGAAGAAGGATCTAGCAAGCTGCATAGATCTTCTATTCTATGCAGAGAAGGGTTCTGAGGCTCTATGCATGTAACCTCTTGAAGAACATAATAAAGAAGAAGAGTTTGTGGACATATCCCCAGGGTGGGGGTGAACCACGTAAATATTGTCTTACTCTGCTCTATGCTATGTTCTGATGCATTTATGTGTTATTTTCTAAGTACTTTGATATGATTAGATAGATCTACTTATGCTTAGTGAAAATGTTAGATCTGATCTATATGAATATGCTTAGTTCTTGATCTGCTGGATCTGATCTATTTACCTATGTTAAGTGCCTAAATACATTAGATTAGTGTGAATGTTGTGGAGCTTTTTTTTATTAGGGAAGTGGATATTGATTGCATATTGAGGAACTAATGGTGCTGAGTGATTTATTAACTAGTACAATCACATATCTGTGTCCCAGCTAAGGTTGCAGACACCTGAGTCTCACAACCACCCCTGTCTCTACCTCGGGCGAGACTTCATCTACTTCGCAGGTGTTTTCGAAAGGGCTGGTAGTTAGGGTTTTGTTGGTGCATTGTTGTAGCATTGAACCTTGGGTCTTCCCCTGTGCCAACATGTTCTCCAAGATTTCGTTTGTTCGTTCGGTCTGCCCGTCTGTCTCCAGGTGATACACGGTACTAAAGTTAAGTTGGGTTCCCAAGGCCTCTTGGAAACTAGTCCAAAATCATCCAGTAAACACCTATCCTCGATCGGATATAATCCTCTTAGCCATGCCATGAAGCCTCACAATATCACTGATGAAAACTCTAGCTATGTCAAGTGCCTGATATCTCATTCGCACAGGAATAAAATGAGCGCTCTTGGTCAAAGTGTTGACTACCAAAAAAATCAAGTCATGTATCCTTGTTGTCAGTAGCAATCCAACAATGAAATCCATCAAAATGACCTCCCATTTCGATTCTTGAATAGCATGAGGCTATAGTAATCCTTCCAGATGTCTATGTTATTCTTTCACCACCTGACATTCCAGACATATGGCCACGTAGTTGATTATGTCTACCTTCATTCCTTTCCATAATAATAAGGTTTTAAGGTTTTCCTTCATCTTCGTGACTCCATAATGAGCCATGTACACTGCTCTGTGAGCCTCTTTTAGGATCAAACTCCTCAACTTGTCTTTGGGAGGTACGTAAATTGAAATTTTAAATATCAATAATTCATCGTTGTCCATAGTAAATACTTCAAATTTTGGTACCATTATTGTGTTTTGTCCAATAAAATACTTGACCTCTTTGTACAAGTCATCGTCGCGATATAAAGTTAGAATATTTTCACATAGATTCATCTGAAGAGGCAACACTGAAAATATGTGTGATCTCCAACTCAATGCATCAACCACTCTGTTCATTATTCCCTTTATGTAAGTAATCTCAAAATCGTACTCGCTAAGAAATTCCGACCAACGTCGTTGTCACACGTTCAAGTTTCTTTGTGTAAATATGTGTTGTAGCCCACAGTGGTCCATTTTTAGCTCAAATTTCCATCCAATAAGGTAGTGTCTCCAAACTCTCAAGGCATAAAAAATGTCTAACGACTCCAAACCATTTGTTGCATAGTTCTCCTCATGCCTTATCAACGTTTTATAGATGTAAGAGATCACTCGACCGTCTTGCATAAAGACTCCACCTAAGTCTTCCTTGGATGCGTCAATGCATACCAAGAAGTCCGCATCCATGTCGGGGACCTTTAGTATTAGTGTTGTTGTCGATAGATCCTTGAGCCTATGAAATTCTTCTGCACATTTCTCTGTCCAAACAAACTTCTTGTTCTTCTTCTTCAATTCCGTAATCAGATTTGTAATCTTCGAAAATCCCTCGATGAATCGTCGATAGTATCCCGCTAAACCCATGAAGCTATGCACTTCAGGGACATTTTTCAGCACATGCCATTCCATAATAGCGTCGAACTTTGTTGGATCCACAACGATACCTTCATAAAATATGACATTCCCTAAGTAGTGAATATTTGATTGATAAAACGAGCATTTAGACAATTTCCCATACAATTTGTTCTCTCGCAGACACTATAGTACCAAGCGCAAGTTCTCGTCATTCTCTTCCAACATCTGAGAGTAAATAAAAATATTATTATTGAATACTTGGACAAACTTGTCCAAGTATTCGTGGAACACCATGTTCATCAAAATCATAAATACCCCAGGGGCATTCATCAGTACAAAAGGTAAAACAATAAAATCATAATGTCCAAACCTCATCTTAAAGGTGGTCTTAGGGATGTCGTCCTCCTTGATCCATAACTGGTGATACCTTGATCTCAAGTCAATCTTTGAAAACATTGTTGCACCCTTCATCTGATCAAACAGATCATTAATCCTTGGAAATAGCTATTGATTCTTGATTGTTTCTTTGTTCAGTTGACAGTAGTCAATGCAGAGTCTTCACAACCCATCCTTCTTCCGTATGAAAATAACAGATGCACCCACGGTGAGACACTTGGACGTATAAGTCCTGGGTCCAACAACTCCTTCAGTTTCATTCTCAACTCTTGTAACTCCAGGGTCGACATCCGATAAGGCGTTCTTGCTATCGGTTCAGTCCCTGGTTTTAGGTCTATGGTAAATTCCAATTCCCTCTCTGATGGAATCCTAGGTAACTCCTCAGGGAAGATGCCAGCAAAATCTCTCACCATCGAAAGGTGTTCTAGTCCTTCCTCTACTCCCTTCTCATTTAACGCAAGTATCACATAAAGATTACATCCCTTGCACATGCTCTTCTGTAGCTTCAAGGAATAGATGAACCTCAGGGAGACTCCCTAGTTTAGACCTACAATCATGCATCTATGTCCCTCATCATCGACCAAGCTTAATCATTTTTTCTTACAGTTGAGTGTTGCCTCATGCAATTCCAACCAGTCCATACCGATCACGACATCATAAGATCCTAATATCATGGCATACAGGTTGGCCCTGGTGAAAAAATCTCCTAAGTTAAGGCTACATCCCATAACCTTCCCTCCAACCTTTTGTTTGGCTCCCGAATCCATTTCTACAAAGCTAAACTCATCATGTTCGACTGCCTTTAACTTAATTATTTTTAGCACTGCACTAGAAATGAAACTCTTTGTAGCACCTGGATCTATCAAAATAATAAGGGTCTTCTCAACGACGGTACTTGATGTCTCGAGAACATTTGACTGGTGCTCTGCCTGGTGGTTATTCACCGCTTCATGAATCCGATGGGCCTTGCCCAAATCTCCCATGGTAGTGGGTCCGAATGATTCAAATGCTCTAGTTCTCTCCAATGGGTAGT
>SNQJ01S0077958.1:21869-36313 GCA_010110895.2 Picea sitchensis | reverse complement strand
ATCTCACTTAAACATAACCATTAACATAAAGTAACATAAACCTTAATGAATGTCACAATGTGACATAACCATTGAGGAACATAGGAATTTGACATAACTTAATCAAGATGAATATTGCAATGGGACATGCATAAAAACCATTTAGGAATGTAGCAATTCAACATTAGTAACTAAGATGAACATCAAAATGTGGCATTTCCATAATAAACCATGGTTAAACATGCTAGAAAGCTAATGTGTTAGGGTTATGATATTTTGTGTTATTCACTTGAGAAGGAATATGAAATGTCACAAGTGAATAAGAATTGTCATCGGGAATCCAAGGAACTCTTGGAAGATGAATCCAAAGGTCATAAATTATGTATTTATATGTGTATCATATTAATAAAATATATATCATGTTCATCTTCATCGTTGTGTATTCTAACTATGGTATCAGAGAACCTATAGTTCTTAAGGCCCAAATTAAGTGATGGTATTTGTCCATAGCATCATGGTTTAACATCATGGGAGTGCTCCGTGGAAATTATTAAATGAAGGAAAATAGGACAAGTTGTTATTAAATGAAGGAAAATAGGACAAGTTGTTGAGCCAACTCCTAGCTCCATGATCTTTGGAGCATATTTGTCCTCATGTGTTGCAATCTAAGTGCATAAATTATCCATTTGTCCATCTTCCTCTACAATATTCCTTCCAATCCATGCTTTTGCATTGAGATTATCCATGCCTGTGCATTGAGATTTGTTTTGTAAATGTAGAGAAACCCTAAAACACCTCTGGAAACCCTAATCTATTGTGTTAGTCCTTGGAAGACTTTTGACATTTTTTATTAGTCTGGTGGGTATTACTTTTCTCTCTTTGGGAGTTTCAATTAATAGTTGAATGAGTGTTTTAGTCATTCCCTCTAAGATTTTGGGAACCCTTGCTTGGTTGTCGACTATTGTCTATAGGAAAATATTTTTGATCGAATTGTGTAGGCGCTCAATTGGAAGGAATTCTCATATGCCACCTTCAAGTCCGTCAATTTGATAAAAGAGAAGCATCAATATATTTTAATGTGAAACTCTTTTTTGGGAGTAATGGTTCATAAGATGCAGGAAAGGAGAGTTTTGGGATAATGCCCTAGGATGCCAGTTTACAGGATGTCTTTACATCTATGGACACCCATTTGGATACTTGGAAATCCCAAGTGGAGTTCTTTTGAATTGGAAGGGGTACAATAGATGGGTATTTTACTACTCCATGAAGTTTGTAGGGGTTTATGTTGATCAGAGATCTAGTTTTTTATGGTGTTGACGATGATCTACCCTACTTAGTATAGAAACCCAACTCATTTCTTTGGCACCCACATAATTTTCCTTTTTTTCTCATTGCGGCCAAAAAGCGTTGGTTGTTTGGAGCCTATAGCTATCATTTTTCATCCCCACGAAATAAAAACCTTGAGAATGAATGCAAACTCACAAGCAGTTTGCATTTGAAGATGTGTGGGTCGTTGTGGGATGCCAAGCATGTTGGGAGAGGCATTTTATTGAATAAGAGGAAATTGCTCATCCTTTTATTCGGTAACATCACTTCTATAAAATTCAGTAGACTACGTTGGATTCCGAGTGTTGGTCCTACAAGAGGTTCAAGGAGAAAAATGATTGTAAACATCTCCCTGTGACTTCTATGAATTAAAAGTGATTCTTGGTGCCAAAGTTTTGATGGTCGAAGTCAGTGACCGATAATTATTATTTGAAATCCCTAAGAAGGTCCTTTTCAAGCCATAACAAAAAGGGTGAAGCCCTCATATGTATCACAAATGCACATTTCTTTTAGTTGACTCCGTTGAAGATGTTCCACTGTAAGTCAGGATTGTTACATGAGTTGAGTGCTCACTCAACAAATTGGTCTTCACACCATGGGATGTGATATATAGATCAATGGCACCATGGTAGACCCTATTAAATTTACTAGCAGCTAAACATGGCTGCAATATTTCCTCACTGTGAAGGCTCTCCATTGATAAATTTTGAGCTCCCATGTTCTTAAATGACTTATTATGATGGAAAAAAAGATCATGAATCTGTTAAATATATGGGAGTATTCGGTTTAGCGACATGTGAAAAAGATGTAATCTTATCTTCAATAGAAAAAACTCATGCATGACCAGATATAAATTACTAAAGTGTTGATTGTTTTATTTTGTTTATTAGTCTACTAATACTTGTATAAATCCATGTTGGGTTCATTGATTTGTGCATACATGTGCTTGAATCCCCAACTACACATCTATTCATTCTAGTTTGATCAGTTAGTGTGGTTTTTAATTCTATTTGGTATTGGCAGTTTCATGTCCAAAAGAAATACTAGGATAGTTTTTAGGAGATAAAAAAAAAACCCTAATCTGTACCATAATGGTAGTCTCATGGTTTTAAAGATGAACTAAAAGATGGGAACAAACTTACCAAGTTTTGATATTTCTAGCCACAAGGAGAATATATTCCTTAGAGGTTTCAAACCTACAACCACCATCCTTAACTTGTTGGTTGAGTATATGTATCAATTCTTGTAAAATATTGCCAAGGCTAACTCAACAATTTTTCCTTAGTTTGAATTGTTAAGTCTGATTGTTAAAGAATGGAGTTGCAAGAAACCCATTGAGGTCTAAGTTAGTTTTTAAATGGATTGAATTTATGAATTATTAGAGTTGGAATACTCTAATACTCTCTGCTATCGACAATATGGTCACAATTTACAAAACAACTCTCATTAATGTTATAACCTGTTTACAAGATTCACATGACGAAATCAAATTTCTCCAGCTTGTATCAAAACTCCAACCACAGGAAATACAACAAAAGGATCAACATTCTGAACTAGTCCTTGTTTAGAATAATTCTCTTTTTGAATTTGAGAATGACTCTTATCTACAGCGAGCACATGATCAAATCAATGACAACACTTCAGAAGAAGATTCAAATGAATATGAAGTTTTTCATAAAAAATTTATGCTTTCACTTTCCAAACCCGTCATTAGACCTTAGGAAGAAATCATCAACAACAAGTAAAAAATAGGTCTTGGATAAAAAATGGAAGTGACCTCTCACAGTCCATATTATTCCAAACCAATCTAGTTCTACAGTGTTGGATCCTTTCAAGTTAATTCATCTTCACCTGCTCCAATTCAATATAAAAATCCTAAATGCAAACATTATCATCGAGTTGGCCACATGGAGGATTAGTGTTTTGATCTTCATACTTGTGAGCATTGTGGAAAGAATAATTAATCATCCTTTAGACATATGTTCCAAACATACGGAACTTGCAAGAGTGAACAATCACTATCGGTGGATCACTTCTTGGAAATGGTCATCGACATCCAAGAAGATAATATTTTCATATTCTCACCTTATACCTAACATGGGGGATAATATCAGTGATTGATAGTCAGGATTCAAGTTTTGAAGTCCTATCAATTGAGTAGGAACAAGTGAGCCGAAGTCAGAGACATATTCCATCAACATGATTTGGTTTATGGTCTTCCTTAAACCACGATTTCGTAGAAGACTTAAATATTTTGCTAGACAATAGTTTGTGGTCATCTTTAATACAATATTTGAGAGAACTTCCAATGAGCAGAAGACATCATCTTCTAGCTAAATTAGGAAATGTTTCGGGAACCACTGAGCCTTAAATCCAAGTTCAAGAGTTTGTGGTACTGTTGAATACTAAAATATAATTCGATCGATAGACAGTATTGTTGAATACTAAAAACTAGTTGATCTCATAACATTGTCAATATTATCTTCTTCAAAGTCAAACAAATAAAATTATTTGAATGGCACATGCATATGCTCATCAGATTACCAACACCAATATATATGTATGTGAGACACTAGTGGGTACCAATATTCCTACACTCCATACTAAAAAGGTATTATTCCCAACGGGTGATACACAGGAAATCTAAATATGTGACAGGCGGGAATAGCTTTCAGTAATTCATAAATAAATGACATTGTAATTCATAGCTTCCATAAAATTAATTTTTTTATACTGTAATCTGTCATAAACTCTAGCACTTGCTCTCACACCATACATTTACCTACAAAACACAAAAATCCAACTTTTATTGATTAAAAATGTAGAGAATATTGTTGATGTATCAAAACCCTAAATATTATGTAGAGTAATGATCTGGGAGCAATGATCCGAGAGCTGGGAGAAATGATGAACGCTGAAGAGAGCGCTTTCATTTCTTTATGCCATTGCTTTTCAGCAGGTGCGGCGTCCGGTCATCTCAGACCAACCATAGGTTGGAGTACTCGAATTGTTGAATGTGGGAATTAGAGGAGGATTTGAAAGGTCGGTTGGGATTTCGGAGTTGTAACTATTCACCAAATTTGTTTCAGAGTTGTAGCTATTCACCAAATTAAATTTGTGGGCATGATGATCTGTATTATAATTAGATAGAAATGGATTGGAATTACTGCACCTCGTATTCCAACTACCATCGTATTCCACCTTCCATTACCATTGGCTTTTAGGACGTCTGGCATCCTCCATTACCAGGCGCGTGTAGAAAATGAAAAGTACCGCCAATATACCAGCTCCAGTCTGCATCCTCCATTACCAGCGCATGTAGAAAATGAAACGTACCGCCAATATGACAGCTCCAGTCTGTAGCTCTATGAAAGATATGTTTAAACCTAGTGGCTAAAATGTAAATTTAAATATGTGCAAGTTAAAAGATTAATAGTGAAATAAATATTTAATTTCAGGTAAGTTTGCTAATCATCTAAACGTGGCAATGAGATGGATGGATAATAATTTATTAACATGATTAAGTAAATCCGAAAAAATAAATAGGTCAACTGATGCATTTAAAAATTCTAGGAAGTTATGAACAAAT
Source organism: Picea sitchensis (assembly GCA_010110895.2). Classification (NCBI taxonomy): domain Eukaryota; kingdom Viridiplantae; phylum Streptophyta; class Pinopsida; order Pinales; family Pinaceae; genus Picea; species Picea sitchensis. Next base: position 31,419 of record SNQJ01S0077958.1, on the reverse strand, counting down.
GTCATTCATTGATTTGGAAGGACCACCAAGAATATGCCAACATCTTCAATTGCTAGCCATAAGATTATAATTTATAATTAAAAGATGATTAAATGTGCTCATTTCCAATAGGTATATGCCTATGGGTGTAATTAATGGGAGAGGTAAGGTGGTTGAGGAATTAATGGGGGGTAAGGTGGTTGGAGAAATGGATTGGAAGGAGGAAGATAAGGGAGAGGGGAGAAATCAGGGAGGGGGATCTTTTGGTTTTGGGATATTTTGGTTTATGGGAAGGGAAGAAAATTTGGAGAGAAAGAAGGAGGAGGGGAGGAAACAACAGTTTTGTTGGAACAATTTTTCTTGAGGACTCTCACAGGGGCACAGTTGTTGCTGGGATTTTTGGGCTCGGGGGCCAAGAACCTGTAAGGATTCCTAGAGATACGGAGCCAGAGAGGCTCTTCCTAGTTGGTTGAGAGGTTAATATTCAGTTTGGGCCATCAACAACATCATCAGCTTCGGGTTGAGCATCAAGTTGAGGTAAATACCTTATGCAGTTTCTTATTGTTGTTAATCATTATACTGTTGTTAATTATTATACTTATGTTAATCATTATATTGTCATTAATTATTATAGTGTTGTTAGTATGATGTTAGTATGCTGCTAAACTACCAATTATTATGCTGGAACAATAATTAAAGAAGTAGGTTAGAAAGAATTTATGTATTTATATTTATTTTATGAGGCTCTGTATTTACAAGCCTTACAAATGGTATTAGAGCCTGGTTTCAAAACTGAAACCTAGGGCTTACCCATCCTCATAAATGAAATATTATGCTATCTGTTCTATAAACAACCCAGAAAAAGCATGGATATGCAGCCCTGAAACACTTTAATCACAACTAGTAAATAACCAGAAATAACCTAGAAAAATAAAAAAATATATATAAGAGACTACCCAGAAGACTGAAATGGAGAGATAGCATGAAAATAACCATGAAATGTCTATGAACATTTCATGAACTTGTTCACCTATACAAGTGAAATCCTTGAAAGGAGATATATTGACATAAATAATTAGACATATATATATATATATATATATATGGAAAATATATAGAAAGAGTGTAAAAAAAATGTATATATAAATATCAGCCCGAGGGCCAAGCTCCAGCTCCACGCAACTTGCAAGATCCAAGCAACAAAATACCAGTCAACCATGAGGGCGATTGAAAAGGAAAGAATGAATAGACAATATATATATATATATACTAAAGAATGTAACACCAGTAGACCTTGGATGTGGAGAGCCCTTAATGGGCTTCTGCCCATATTTTTTCCAAGAGAATTCATCAGATAGGATGTCCTCCAATTTCACACTAATTGCAAGTACTCTGATAGTTCATTTCACTCTCGACTTCCTATAGTGACCAGATCATCTAACAAGCAACCAAAAAAAAAAGAGGCGAAACAATGTGACAAGATCAGGAAGACTACTATATTTATTTGCATAAAAATCATGATATATTGATATACCTGCTCATACAGAGTCCATACTTGTCCGCCGAGCTTGGATCTACCCTTGGCATCTTTCAGAGGATCCATTCCATGCTGTAATACCTTCTCAGAACAACTGAATTTAAGATTCTTCATGAGACACAGATACTCCCATACATTCCCTCCTTCATTTTTGACCTACGACTCCAACCTACTCAACATCAACGCCTTCTTCTACTGTCCCAATTCATCCTTTACATTCTCTTCTTCAATTAGAGATCAATTTTCCTCCTGAAACAAACAAAAAAGCATAGTTAATATGAGACGATGTAAAGTATGCATGTAACAACCACACAGAGAATAATAATGTGATTGGCTCATGTAGAGGGAAACTTTATTTATAAGACTGAAACAAAGCGAAGAAACTATGCAGAAAAAGGTCAAGAGTTTCTTCTAGAACTTTGGTCGTTGTATGAACAACCAACAAGTAAGATCTGTATATATGGAAGGTGGGCGTGCTTTCAGGACTCTCCCTCCATTCATCATTCCTCTCAAGATGATGTGAGGGAGATTCTTCTTCTTCCCACTGTTATGGCTGCCGACATAGCCTCCCTTTTCCAGCACAAAATCACCACAAAGTCAACACCCGAGCATCTACACTTAACACATACGAGCACATGATTAACAAGCCTAGCACACCAGCGCCCAATGACCAAAGAGCCAAGCCTCTGAGGGAAAGAGAGCATGAGAGAATGCACTATAGGTCCCAACTAACAACAAGTGCACTCAGCACAAGCCATAAGAAGGGAGCCCACAAAGAGAGAGCATCATTGTGCAGTACGCGTCATAAAAAAATTAAAATATAGTGACCAAACATTAAGGAGAAGTCAGGACATAGCCCATGAGGGCATTCTTTGCTCATCGACCAAGCCATGAAGGAGGAGACCACGAAGGGGGTGTTATTGTGCACAACGCATTTCATTGGGCCTGAGGCTCATAACCAAATCTCCAATTCCAATGTTATACCCCAAGTCACAATCAAATTTTCAGCTCTTAATCATACCGAAACCTTCGACACAACCTATGTGCCTCAGTAACAAGTGCCTCATGTAATTAGCCAGCACAACATTTGAGGATGTCAACAAAACCTCGGTACAAAGTTCAGGAGGGAACATTATGAACCAAGGGAAACATTTCTCCCTCCTATTCCAGGAAGATGGCGTCTTCCTCTATGAAATGGTCCAAATCGATGAAATTTCCAGCTCGTGGTCTTCATCGAAATGAAATCACGCTTGAGCCTAATTCCAAGTGTAAAACGCCAAATAGTCCTGTGGGCTTGTCAAATATTCAAGGCTAGACTTGGGCACCAACAGAGAGCTCCCCTTCTTGTTTTCATAACTGCCTTAATTTTTCTCTGTATCTTTCATTGTTGGGTGCACTCACTGGTTATCAACCATCGTCCCAAACCGCTCAGAGAAATGACTAAGCACCAATTGTTTTTTGATTTAAGCCCGATCCCAAACAACAAGCCAAGCTCCTGAGAACATTAAGAAATCACTTGCCAAATTTTACAGCACCACTCACCTGTGGTGCTCATTGCACTGCTGCCATTGCAAAGTAGGGGGGGGAGCCGCAGTTGCAGAGTGGGACAGGCGGCAGAGGAAGGAGCGTTATGCAAGGAAGAGTCTGGGTGTAGGGTTTTGGGTAATGAGAGCCGACGGGGGGGGCACGTGGGTCTCATGCGAGGACCCACAGTGCCCGACTTTAATTTTAAAACTTTAATTATTTTGATTTTTTATTATTTTTTAATTTTTTTTTTAATTCTTTTAAATTTTAATTATTTTAAACATTCTTTTAAATTTAATTGTTTTAATTTATTTTAAATTATTTCAAAATTTTAATTATTTAATAATAAAAATCAAACTATTGTTTTTAAAATAAAAAATGATTAAAATAAAACTAAAAGTGATTAATTAATTAGATTGATTAATTAATTAAGTGATTAATTAATGTTAATATGAACTTAATTATGATACTAATCCATAAAATTAATATTATTATTAGTATGGATTAGATTAAATGTGTTGATTAAGACTATTGAAACTTAGGTTAAAGTTTAGTCTAGGTTATTGGGTTATAATAATTAATAAACATTGTATTTAACACACTTTAATTAGTTTTCAAATCTCTAAAGATTTAAAGAGGTAAGTGACACTTATTGGCAAGTACCTCGCAGTGCTAACATAGTTGGCAAGGAAAGGGAGTTAGCACCTATTCTGAACAAAGTTACCAAGCTTAGAGGCTTTAAAACCCAATCTTTAGCCACTTACCCTAAAGAGAGTAACGTATAACCCTATGTTTACAAGTATAAGTTGAGAAAATGTGAACTGCCTCAGACTCTTCCCTGACAAGCATTTGGTTTGATGCAGATTCAATTATTCAAGATGGTTAGGACTCGGGGTAATCGAGGCCAAGGGGAATCATCGCAAGGACCGCCAACGTTGGCGCTGCCACCACCATCACCTTAATTAGCTCTCATTTTTCTCTCTTTGGAGGCCATTAATGAGACTTTAAGGGGCATTAGCGAATAGATGTCGAAGTGGAACCCCCACTATCTAGAGTGGGTAACCCTGAAGCATTGAGGGATTCAGAGGGAGGGCCTCTACTCGGGACATTACTAGAGAACTACAGAAGATCAAACTACCAAAGTTTGAAGGGGGTCGTGCTAGTGAACGTGTAGAGGCATGGTTGGAAGGAATGACATGATGTTTCTCCTTAAGAGACTATGCTTCCACATCAAAGGAGAAAATAATGATCTTTCAGTTGAGGGACAATGCCTTGAACTGGTGCGGTAACCTGGAGAGGCAGTTGCACCTTACCCCAGACACCATCTCATGGGAACTTTTTGAAGAAAGGTTCTAGAGGAAATACTTGTCATCTTACTACAAGGAACAACAGGTGGGAGCATTTTCATGAAAATAGGACCATGGAAGAGTACCAGATTAGGTTCATGGAGTTGGTAAAATATGTCTCGTACATGGATACCGATTAGCGATAGGCAGAACATTTTGTGTATGGGTTAAACCCTAAGATAAGGGCCATGGTACGGATGTGGAAACCGTCGTCAGCAGTGGAAGCAGTTGAAAATGCATGTTATGCGAAGAAACATATGAGCTTAAACGGAGGTATGAGATCGACCTTTCCACAACATCCTAGATTCGTGGGGAAGGCTCCTAGGAACTTCTCCAAGGGAGGGTGGTCTAGGTTGCCTCTTTATGGTAATACAGTCGCACCTAGGACAATTTCTATAGGTATTTCAATGGTAGTGAGTGCAACATTCCACTCATCACCAATGACGCAGGTAAGTCCATGACCTTCTCAGGGAGCAGCAAGTAGGGGCGGGGTCTCTAGGGGAAGGAACTCATTTCTGAGATCATCACAGGGCAGTGCACAGGTTCCATATTGTGTTACATGTTGGGGATGTGCAGGACCCCATTACCAACGTGACTACCCATAGTTGCAAGCAAGATTTGTGCATAGAGAAGGAAAGGCCCTGATGGGAAGAGAAAGTAGTAGCCACCAGATTTATGTAGCGGTTAATAATTGCCAGGAAGAACATTTATCCACGGTGGTGGGGTCGTCAGGTACGATATATCATGTCAATGTTAAATTTTTATTTGATTTTGGTCCTACAGATAGTTTAATTTCACCATCTTCATTAGAAAAGTGTGGGTTGGCATCCTACGAGCATGATGACTTTAAACAAGTCGAGATGGGTTCAGGGGAAAAACAAGCAGTAGGACCTAGCTTTGATAATTGTCTAGTAGACCTAGGAGTGTGTACTACTAGGTTGAAGGTATATGTCACTTCTCTGGGGACGTATGACCTAATCATTGGAATGTATTGGTTAGAAGCCCACCGAGCTATGGTATATTTTTTCGTGAAAAGGATTATGATATTTTGTATTATTCACTTGAGAAAGAATATGAATGTAACAACCATAATTAACTATGTATTTATCATGAATAATTGATATTAATTTAATTAATTATTAAAATGACTTTATGAAGACTTTATTATAATATTATTAACATTGGTAGATGAAGTAATTAATGGGAGAGATAAGGTGGTTTACAAATTAATGGGGAGTAAGGGGGTTGGAGAAATGGATTGGAGGGAGGAATATAAGGGAGAGGGGAGAAATCGAGGAGGGGGATCTTCTAGTTTTGGGATATTTTGGTTTATGGGAAGGGAAGAAAATTTGGAGAGGAAGAAGGAAGAGGGGAGGAAACAACAGTTTTGCTGGAACAACTTTGCTTGAGGACTCTCACAGGGGCGCAATTGTTGCTGGGAATTTTGGTCTTGGGGGCTAGGAAACCGTAAGGATTCCTGGATCTAGGGAGTCGAAGAGGTTGTTCCTAGTTGGTTGGGAGGTTAATACTCAGTTTGGGCCATCAACAACATCATCAACTTCACGTTGAGCATCAGGTTGAGGTAAATACCTTATGCATTTTCTTATTGTTGTTAATCATTATATTGTTGTTAAGCACTATATTGTTGTTAATTATTATAATGATGTTAGTATGATGTTAGTATGTTGCTAAACTACCAATTATTATGCTGGAACAATAATTAAAGAAGTAGGTTAGAAAGAATTTCTGTATTTATATTTATTTTATGAGGCTCTGTATTTATAGGCCTTACAATGAAATATCACAAGTGAATAGGAAATGTCATCAAGAGTCCAAGAGACCTCTTGGAAGATGAATGCAAAGGTCATAGATCATGTATTTATATGTGTATCATATTAATAAAAAATATATCACGTTGATCTCCATTATGGTATATTCTAACAAAAAATAATTAATTGTAATCAACCAAAGTGAATGATTTTCAACCAAAGTCAACCATAGACAACCATAGTCAACCAAAATAAATTATAGTGAACCATGGCCAACTAAATACAATCACGGTTAACATAAGTAAACCAAATTCAACCATAGTGAAGCATAATCAATTAAATACATCCATGGTTATCACTAGTCAACCATAATGTCATAACGTGACATTACCATAGTAGACCATGGTTAAATAAATTCAAACATAGTCAACCATAATTATCCAAAGCTAACCATGGTCAATAACAATCAATTATATTCAACCATGACCAACTAATGACAACCATGGTTAACCCAATTCAACCATGATCAATATCATAATATCAAATAACCATTAACGAACATCACATTCTAACCATGGTCAACCATAAGTCAAAATGGTCAACCATGAACATCACAATGTGACATTCCCATAGTAAACCATGGTTAACTATGGTCAACCATTGTCAACAATGGTCACCCATAGTAAAAAATTAGTTAACCATAAGTNGTCAACCATGAACATCACAATGTGACATTCCCATAGTAAACCATGGTTAACTATGGTCAACTATTGTCAACAATGGTCACCCATAGTAAAAAAATAGTCAACCATAAGTCAACAACGAACATACTAATGCAACTACCATAGTAAACCATGGTGAACCATTAGTCAACGTTGAACATTGCAATGCGACATTACCATAGTAAACCATGGGTCTATCATGGCCAACCATTAGTCAATCATGTCCAACCATTTGTCAGAAATGGTCAACCATTAGTCAACCATATCGCTACATTGCGATGGTCAACCATTAGTCCACCATGGTCAACCATAAGTCATACAAAGTCAACCATGAACATTGCAATGTGACATTACCATAATAAACCATGGGTCAACCATGTTCAACCATTAGTCAACCATATTGCTACATTACCATGGTCAACCGTGGCTAACCATGGTTCACCATAAGTCAACCGAAGTAAACCATAAGTCAATATGTGTTGGCATATTTATTACGGGCAGACAGAAGGTAAAGTATTTGTTTGTCATTGATGGAAAGCTCAGACCAATGATGACAAACAAGAGAAAGTGGCAAGACCAATAGTGCAACGATGATCGCATGGCAAGATCAGAAGCGTAAACTCCATTTCGGAGTTTCAGATACCGGGAGTTGGAGGATTCAAGGAAGAAACTCAATGGAAAGATCAGAAGTGTAAACTCCATTTCGGAGTTTCGGATACCGGAAGTTGGAGGAGTCAAGGAAGCAACTCATGGCAGAAAATCGCGAAATGCAAAACCACAACTTAATCTCCATTTCAGAGTTTCGAATACCGGGAGTTGGAGGTGTCAAGGACACTCACGAAAAGAATGATGAAATCGTGAAATGTGAAAGATCAGAGCATAAACAAAGACTCCATTTCGTAGTTTCGCATAATGGGAAATCAAAGATCAAAGGAACGGGGTTCCCTAACCTCTCGAACTCACGATATGAGAAATCATGAAATAATCCTAGTCGTTGGATCAAGGACAAATCTGGGCCGTTAGACCCAGGAGGTGAATGTGGAAGACCATGTCAGCAAGGAAAGGTGGTAGCCTATGTCAGAAAGGACACATGGTGCAATCATATAAGGACAAGTGTCAAGTTGATTTGGCATTTCAGGAACCTGGAAATCACAATTCTGAGTGACACGTGGCAAACACACGGATCACGACATGTCATCGAGTGACGTCATTCCAGGAATTTAGTTTCCAGATTTTTTAGCATCAACTCTTCCCCAAAGTCCCGAAAGATGAAGTTTCAGGGCGGAGGATAGACGTCCGATCACCACGGATCGTGGACCATTGATCTGAAGAGTGAAGTGCTCAAATGATTAGCAAGTGGTCATAGGTTGTGGTCACATCATCAAGAGTTGGAGGAAGGTGCTAACAAATAAACTCCATTTCGGAGATTGCGACTTGGAGATTCGAGATGCCTTGGAACAAGAATTCGCGACATGCGAATCGCAAAATGCCAAAATGCGAAAAAAACCTTTTGGTGTAGGATGTGGTCACCGTCAGTGGTCATGTGAGAGGGAGGTGCTAGCACCAAGCTAAGCTCCTTTTCGGCGATCGTAACATGAAGAGTTGAGATTCTTCACCACAGGAATGCTGAAATGCAGAAATGCCGAAATGAAAAATGGAAAAATCAATGCAAGACCCTGTGCTTGTAATCCAACGGTGTTGGATACTCGAAAATTTGATCGAAGGGCTACTGTTGCTCTTCATGATTAATTGTTCAGTTACGATTCAGTTAGCAGAACCGAATCATGGTTCTTGGACGGTTGGCGTTTCAGTTGCTGAAGCATTGTTCTAGGGATTTGAGGGGTAACTGAAGGGGTTGTAGTGTATAAAATAAACACGTAGTGACTGTGTGTGGTTAGTCATTCTGAATGAAAAATGAGTTGAACTGTAAGAAAGGGAAAATTATAGTATGTGTAGTGTGAGACCGATAGTATCTGCAGTGTGAGATAAAACTCAGAGATGAGTAACAGATGAGGAATAGACAGAAGCAAGAGCAAAATTGCAGAACAGTCTAAAGTTGATCCGAAATCGGATTCAGAAGCCTGTCAGGGCATGAAAAATGCTCAAAAATGAAAGTGCTCGGAATCCGACGAAACCAACACCATTGCATCCGGCTCGTCTTCCTGATTTCGGTGGTATAATGTTTTTGTCAAACAGAGTCCGTATGGAGAAGATATTGCATTATGTCCGCCAAGCCAAAGAGGCAAAATTTTGGATGCTGACTGTACCTGTCCGTACAGTCCGTACAGGACACGTGTCAGTCCGTACAGGACACGTGGCAGGTCCGTACGCTAACACGTCGCAGGTTCCATACAGGACATGTGGCGGCTCCAGGGAGTGCCACGTGTTAGGCTGATTTGGCATTTTTGGCACGCACTTGGACCATTCCTAGAGTGACACGTGTCACCACTGGAAGGGCGACACGTGGCACGGATGACGTCAGCGGATGACATGGAAGTGATGACTGGGTGTACGGCAAGTGACGTGGTAAGGTACGGAAGCTGACGTGGAAAAGCTGACATGGCAGTACGGTTTAGACACGTGGACCAATCAGATGTCGACACGTGGCAGTTTATTGGCAAGTGATTGGGTGCCACGTGGCCCAATCACGGGCTGCCACGTGGCACCCCGGGT
>SNQJ01S0077957.1:22275-51834 GCA_010110895.2 Picea sitchensis | reverse complement strand
TTTTTCATATTTTATGCTCTTACATTTTAATATTTGTTTGATATTTTATGCTTTCATTTAATTCATTTATATTTTGTTTAATTTGTTATATAGATATGTATATAAGTTTAATTTATTTTATGTGTGTTTTAAATTGTGATATACATTGCATTAACAAGAAATGCTTTCAATTTTAGGATTGGTTAATAAGAAATGCTTTATTTAATATTTTTTAATTAATTTTAATATTTTATTTTTTAAATATGATATTGTTCAATATTTTAATATGCTTTTGTTTAAATATTTAATGTTTTTTTTAATATTTAATGTTATATATATATTATATATATTTTTAATTATATATATAATAAGCTCAAAGCTTTTTTATAACACATAATATAGTATATGTGTTATAATATAACACATATAGTCTATAGCATACTTAGTAAATCTCTGAGCTTAAAAGGGTTGGGAATATTTATAAATGAAGACCTCATTCCCGAAGACCACGCTCAACTAAGGAAGGAAGTTCAAAAGGTAAAAGAAGCCAGGAAAGAAGAAAAATGGGCAATAATTAAAATCGAAAAGCTATTGTTAGGGATAGAGACCAGCAGGATAATAATAAATAGGAATTCAGGACACTTGGGATCCTTTTTTGGAATTGTTGTGGCTTTCCATGGTGCAAAGGTCCCTATGATAAGTTGGATCCCAAACGATATTGATATTATCATTAAATTTGAAACTTAAGGAGCATGAGGAATCTAGGGTCCCTAACATGGAAAGTTGTCTTGTGGTTGGCATGTAACAAAAAATCCCTTTACATGAGGATTGGAAGCATAGCTTGTTATATTAGAAAAAGCATTTCTCCCTCACATTCAACTTCATAAGATTATTACTCTTAAATCAATACATTTGGATAGAAATTTCGAACACCAATGCTAAGAAGATGTATATAATTTGTTATTTGCACCTATTAATTCTACTTTTATAAGAAAATTAATCTAGATAAAAATTGTCCTATAATAATTTAGAACAAGATATTTATAATTTGAAAAATGAAAGGTAATATCCTCCTACTAGGATATTTTTAATGCTAGGGCTACATAACTAAACAAGCTACTCTTTTAAATTTGACTCCAGCCATGTCCTTTATATTTCAGAGTAGCTTGTTTTTTCTAATAGCTACAAAGAAGCTCTCAAGACCTAGTGAGAAATTTGTTTGGTACTGAGTTGGTCAACTCTGTGGCTCTCAAGACCTAATAATTTCCAGTGGAGTAATGAAGTGGCCAAACTCAACCAAATGACTACTGTATTCATGGGCTAGGTGGTAGTGTTGTAGATTATGTGATATCATATAATCCACATTTCTAACCAAATAACAACTTTTGACCTTTTAAATGACAATGAGCACGACTCACGATCATAGGCTAACCCTAACTCTAAGATTTTCCATGCATGGGAGTACCATTGAAGAGAATTATGATAATCAAAGGATTTTGCACTTTGACAAAAGTAAAGTTGACATTTGCTTTTAAAGGATTTAAATAGTAGAAAAATTAAAACTCCTAACTTATAAAGACAACATTGAGAAGAACTCTATCATAATTTTAACTACCATTTCCACTTCTATTAACAAGGTTTCTTTAGGGTGTCCATAAAAGAATAATGGAACAACCAACCCTTGGTGCGATGAGATAATGTAAATTTGCTAGGAAAGCCATTAGGGATGCTTCTAATGAGCCCTTAAAACTTGATAAGATCATCATTACAAAGCCCCAATTAAAAGAAAAAAAAGATACTATATCAATAAAGGCAAGAGCAACTTTCACAATAGAGTTGGATCCTAAAGAGTTGAACCAAATTGTAAAACACAATACTAAAAGAAAATAATGAAGTTCATGTGTTGGAATTCCTAACTTAAAAATCTTTGCGGTTTCCCTAATTCCATGGACACCATTCCTATTATTTCTAAGGAAAGAGCGTTTTTTCTTTAGATGACATAGAGGATGGGGTTAAGAAGCTCGCAAATGGGAGAAAACTAAGGAAATTGAAGGCTATCGAGTTGAAATTTTTAAAATCGAGGGCCAATCCTTATCCCTCACATACACAAGCTCTTCAATTTAGCAGGATCAATCAGGGCTTCCCTAAACCACGGATGCAAAGCCTCATTGTTCTATTTTTAAAAATGGGGATAAAAGCAATCCCTCAAATTATAGGACCGTATAGGTGTGATTTTATTCAAGCTTTATGGAATCATTTTGAAAAGAAGATTAGCATTTGTGTAAGTCACAGTGCAAAAGAGCTAAAGGCCAATTTGGGTTTAGGAGATATCATTCAATGGTGGACCATCTTGTTACCTTTAGGATCTCATTCTCGAGAGGAGTTCCACAATGCTAAAACAATCTTTTTGTTGTTTGTTGACTTTAGGAAAGCTTTTGAAGAGCATGGTTCCTAGGAAAAACCTTTGGAATGAGTTGGAAGAGATAAAGAGATTACCTCAGGGTTGAGAGTACAGCTTGCCAATGGGATGTATGATACTTGTTATTGCTAAGTTTAAAAACTCTTAGAAATTTGGTCCACAAAGATATTAACTGCAATATTGGATCAAACAAGGTTGTCCCTTGTCCCCTACCCTTTTGGCATATACATTGATAAATTAGAAGAATGTTTGGAAAAAAGCAAGTTGTGTAGGCCCTACACTCAGGTATAGTCATCAATCTTCTTCTTTTATGCCGATGATATAGTTCTTATGTCAAAGGTCCCAGTGATCTTGAAAACCAACTAAGAATCTCAAGGATTTTTTCTAATATATGGGTATGGCTGTTAATACTGATAAGACTAAGGTCATGATTATTAAATCAATGGATCCCTTATGATACCTTTGTATATGACAACAACAACTTGGAGAAAGTGAATTCATACAAATATCTTGGAATTGATATTCACCACAAGCTTAAGTGGAATTATAGCATTGAGAAAAGGATTATTGGGGGATGTAAAGCTTATTATGGGCTTGAAACAATTGTAAATCGGTGAACTTTGGAGTTGGAACAAGAAGAACTCCTCTTTGAGACTCTTGTTACACTGTATTCTTTATGGATGTGAAGTGTAGGTACATTGGTATCTCTAGTGAATCACGGAGAAAGATAGAGAAAATACAAAGAATTTTTATATACCCTATAATTTCAAAATTAAAGGAAATAAGCCTATCCTATCCTCTCGTAGAAATGGCCTCTCTATTGAGAGCATGTATGACTAGATACCTAATGTATAAGAACAAGTTAAACAACATGGAAGACAGAGGCTAAAATTGCTTCCAAATCAAGTCATCACCAACATCGACTCAAGAGGGGATGGCATAAAGATGCCCAATCTTGGCTAAACTATTGGGGAATAATGGAGAAACCATTTTGCAGAAAAAAGATACTATTACAAAAAGCGTCAAATCAAAATTTAAAGGAAAAATGTGGTGTGATAAAGAGTTAGGAAAAAGAAATTAAGGTATTATAAAGATGTAATCAACCCCTAATCTAGAAGATCAAAATTATCTATATGTTTTACTTAGAGTGTAAAAGAAAAAATAAGCATTGCTAAGGTCAGAACAAATTCTTCTGAGGCTCCATATTGGCCCCAGTTGGTCAATTCCTAAAATGCCATGGGATGAAAAGTGTGTCACTAAGAGGTTGAAGATGAAAAACACTTTCTCTTGGATTGTCCGACCTATACCCATATTAGATATCTCATTTTCAAAATGTTAGTCACACTACCAACCTTCCTAACCTCTAACTCAACAAAGGTATGGTGATCTTGGAAACCTTCTCTTAGTAACAGTGAAACAAAATTCTAAAGAATCACAGTAATCAATTACCCTCTTTTGGGTCGATAAGACCAATTAGGTTTTAGTGGGCGTTAATCATCATCATCATCAATATAACACATAGACTATATGTGGTATAGTATAACACATAGACTATTTAAATTGTCAATTATAAAGATTTCAGAAAATTTGTAAAATTTTAAATAAATTATTTTTAAAAATTTACAAAATTTTAAACTAATTATTTTAATTTTTTTTAAAGAGTTACCAAATACTAAACCAAATTATCTTATTGGCTAAATGTATGATAAAAATAAAAGTTCTTACTATAAGGCAGCATAACTACCGCACTTATTATATTTCATTGTAAAAAATAAAAAAATATTATTTTTTCAATTTACATTTAAAACTTTATTTACTATTTTTTTTTGGTTTAACGTTATACACAATCGAACACGGTTACAATGTTGTTTTTTAATTTTGATTACATTCAAAATCATGTTATAATCATAATGATTTTTCAATCATAACACGAATTTTTTTATCATATTAAAAAAAAAAAAGAATAAAATGTTTCTTTAGTTTTGGTGAATGGAATTATCACTTAAAATAATATTTAATATGACCTGGAAATATCATTTAAAGCAATGCTTGGTTTTAGTGATATGGAAACATAATTTAAAACAAGGTTTGTTGTTTTTTAGTTTTAATTCATTTTGAAGATAAGAATAAACTTGTAAAGCAATACTTGGTTTTAGTGATATGGAAACATAATTTAAAATATAAGGTTTTGTTTTGTGTTAGTTTACTTCATTTTTGAGAGATAAGAATAAAATGTTTGTTGAGTTTTGGTGAATGCAATTTTTTATAATCTTTAAATATTATTTAAAGCAATGTTTGGTTTTAATGATGTGGAAATATCATTTAAAATAAGGTTTGTTTTGTGTTAGTTTTATTTCATTTTTATAATTTTGAAAAAAAAATATATATTGAAGTTTAAGCAAATTTTAAATAAGGAAATTTCATTATTTATATAAAAATATAAATATCATGGTAAAGTTTATATGAATGTTTATAATAGATTTGTTTTAACTATTTTTTTTTTATTTTTTATTTTTATGAGTATTTATATGGAATTTTATAAAAAATGTTTATTGTTTTATTTTATTTTAAAATTTATTTTGATTATATATTTATTAATTATTTAATTAATTTTGATTATATATAAGTTTAAAATTAAATAAAACTATTGATTTGATTACTTGAAATCTTCATTTTATGTTTGATTTGTGTTAGTTATATTTTATTTATAGTGAAAAGAGAATTACTATATATTTATTAATTATTTAATTAATTTTGATTATATATAAGTTTTAAAATTAAATAAAAAACTATTGATTTGATTACTTGAAATCTTCATTTTATGTTTGATTTGTGTTAGTTATATTTTATTTATAGTGAAAAGAGAATTACATTATATAAAAGCCAATTTTAAGTGAAATTTCATTCTTTATCATAAAAATAAAATATCATAATAAAATTTATATAAAGTTTTATAATAGAATTGTTTAATTGCTTTTATTTTTTATTTATTTTGATTGTATATTTATTAATTTTGATTATTTTGATAATATATAAGTTTTAAAAGTAAAATAAATACTATTCTTACATTAAATTATCTAAAGGTATAGAGGTCAACCTATTTAATATATATGTCAAACAATTTGTAATATGTATCTATGTAAGAAGTTAAATAGTTTGTAATCTGTATATAGTGCCTATAAGCTATGGAATATAACAAAAGACTTGGATTATTGTTTGACATTATATTATTTTTTTGAGTTGTTTAATGCAATATCGACATTTTTACACTTGTGAAACAAAATATTTTAATAAAAGATTCAAGTGCATGAAGATGGTGGATGTTAAAGTTGCAATAGGGTGAGCAAGGATGCACACATGTAGGAATGCGTGCAAATTTGTTGCTCTGTACTTTGTCTCACCAAAGGATTAATAGATATTGATCTAAGATGGAAAACATAGCCACCTATGGATTTCCTGTCATAGACCTCACCCCACCAAAATCCATATTAGTGTATCCTACAAAAGAAATTTGGGACTAGTAGGACAATGNTCACCAAAGGATTAATAGATATTGATCTAAGATGGAAAACATAGCCACCTATGGATTTCCTGTCATAGACCTCACCCCACCAAAATCCATATTAGTGTATCCTACAAAAGAAATTTGGGACTAGTAGGACAATGTATGACATATTGTGATGTACCATGGCTTAAGGGATTTTTTTAGCAAATGGAAACTAGATTGACTACAAAGTAGATGCCTGGTCTAGTGTGTGTTAAATAAATAGGTTGACAACAACTTGAATATATAATGTAGCATATACCTTCTTGGAATGACATTCCTTGGTAAGCTTGACTATACACTAAAACAGAGTAAAAAAGAGTTTGTAATAAATCATTTTTTTTCAAAAGATCCAGTGCATATTTTGACTTGCAAACTGAGAAACACACGTATATCACTATATCAAATGTTCTTTGAAGGTCTAATTTTGATGTTTTAATCAACACAATATTTTGGACCAACAATGAGAAAATCATCTAGATAAAAAATAATAGGAAGGATCTCTCTTTGAACTTTCTTTACATGGATATTTGGATCTTATTTGCATTTTTTGAACCCATGTTGTTGTAAATAAAAATCTATTTTTTTTTTTATTTCTGTTCTAAGGCTTTTGCGACCATTGTTTTGATCAGAAAGTTCTTTCAGATTTATCACATAGGTTTTTTGATTTTTGATGTTTCAGACCAAACTAGTGTGGTACATCACCAGGAAAACGTTTGCGATGGACCACACTAGTTTGGTCCGAAACGTCGAAAATAAAAAAACCTATGTGATAAATCCAAAAGAACTTTCTGATCTATTTTTTTAGTCCATAAAGTGATTTTTTCAACATGTAAAAAAAATGACTGTTTTTTTTCCACTAAACCAAGGAATTGGTCCATATATGTTTATTCATAGATATTCCCATTCAATAATGTATTATTAACATATATTTGATGAATATTAGAGCTAATACTTGAAGCAAGATAAACAATTATTTGAATAAAATTATTTTTTTATTTGAATTTCTATATGGCCCCATTTGAATTAAATTTTTTCTTATAAATCCATTTGGAACCTATAACATTTATTCATTTATGACATGGCAGAATCTCCCATGTTTGGTTCTTCATCATTGCATCATATTCTATGTTCATGAGTTGTTTCTAATCTTTCTTTCTTCCAGTTTCCTCAAATGAAATTGATGTTTGTAATACCCTTGTCATAAGTGCACTTCCATATATTCTGTTTTCTTGTTCATAAATTTCACTAATACTCTTCATTTTTTGTCTAGAAGGAGAACATTATTGTGTTGTATGCCTCACTCAACTATTCTCTGAACAATAACATAACATTCCTTCATTTATTTAACCATGCTTAGGAACTTTGCAAATGCTAAAAACACTTCTCTAGGGTCTTCATCATTCAATAGAAATAATTGTATCATTTCATCATCCTTCTTGATGGTATACAATTTTTTTCTTCTATCATATATTATTGATTTGTCAAATTATCATAGTGTTCACAATAGAAAATGAAAATCTATCATGAATATAAAATAATGCATGCATGTGTGCGTGATTATTTTATTGCTTTTTTAATTTCTTAAAATATGTATTTGCATGTTTTTTGTAATTTTCTATTTTAATTAAATAAAATGAGATAATTTATATGTCATTCCTTATTAAATTGCAACATATATTATTAATATGGAACCCAGAGAAATCAAAGCTACAACAAGCACACTAAGACACAAAAAAACCCCAACCCACCATAACCACCAAACATAAACACACAGATTGATGAGTGGTTGGCGAACTTGAGATCACTTCTCCATGAATTAAGGGGCACAAGAGAACCTATCCAATACTCCTTGGCCACTTCATTGGATGCCATTGTATTGTCCATTGCTATTTCCCAAGGGAAATCAACTTCTATTTATGAATACATGGATAGGATGTTCAAGTTTTACAGGGATGGACTCGATAGAAACCAAGTTAGAGACTTGTATATTTCAAAACAAGATCGGATGTATCTTTTTATTGATCCTATAACTAGAGAAAAACCACCTGTCAACAAGAAACACATTTGTATGGACTAGTGCATCCACTCAGAATTTAATGCTAACTGGATTGATATGTGGTTCATAGTATTTGATAAACCTCCCTACAATAACAGGGAGGTTCCCTTATATCTCTTGAGGAAATTATGGGAGAAATTATTTTGGTTCAACACGTGAGCTACTTCAACATTGACGATTTGTAGGGGTTGGGTCAAGGGTCCACACAGAACTGAGATCATGCTAGGTGTGATCCCATGTTAGGTCCTTGTTTCCCCAGGAGAAGGCCTAACCTCCCTGCCCAACATCCTCCCATTGCCGAGGGCTTGCAACAGGAACAATGTGATACCCCACGATTTGAAACTTTGACAATTATTATTATTTTTATTTTTAGAATTTAATTATATTTCCAAAAGACACTTTGGTCGATTGACCAAATATGAAATGTAAAACCTTATTGTTTTATGAAAATAAACACATGTGGAAAAATGGGCGCATGTTGAAGAAATTGTTAAAAAGGGAGTAAGGAATCCAAAGGGGTTGGCCAAGTGGTAGCAGACTGAGACAAGCTGTGGAGTTAACTCAAATTCAAAAAGACACATTCCAGATTTATAGGAGAATCTGTGAACATGTGTAAAATTGAATTTGACAGGTGGTCAGTGAGCAGGAGGCTCAAGAAAAGTGTCACAAGTCCTAGGAAGAACAAAATAAGTCATGATAAGGGAATGAGATTCCATTTATAGGATGTGAAATGATAGCTCGAGGATGCTACACACTTATTTTTACTTGACACAACGAAATTATATTACTACACACAGTAAGATGGTACTCAGTATTATGCAAGAGGACACGTAGGGAGCCCCTTGGATTCTGAACTTAGATAAGGGGTGACAAAGGTTGACAGAGACTCTAGTCTACGGTTGGGAGGAACAATGTCTTGAATGTCTAGTTTCCTCAAGTTTCAGATTTTACTTATTTATTATGAATATGCTGATCTGAATGTTTACTCTGTATTACTGTGTGTTACTGTGATCAAGATTATTCGTTATGAAGTATTTTTAAAGCATAAATAAGTCACAACAATATTAGATCTAAGTGATTTTATGAGAAAATAAATGCATACCATAGTTTCATACATAAATATTGTTGAAGGAAAAACGATAGTCATTCTATTGCTAGATCTATGAATATAGTCATATTACCAATAACAAACCCAATAAAAATCATGAGTAAAATCTAGTTATAAAAACAAGAAATGTATCTTAATAAGAAATCTATATTAAGGAAACAAAGTTTAACAAAGATACAAGCAAATACTGTGTGTATCCAAAAATGGAATCAGTACTAAGTAAACAAATTTCAATAAAGCCACAAAATAGTAAAAATGTATACAACAGCCCTAATCCACGAGACTTTAAACGGAAAATTTTGTATACAAAAATATTTGGTCGACTAGCTCGACAGAGTGTACAAACAGAGCAATCACATATTGTTATATCATGTTTTGAATATAATCAGTGATGGAACTCGAATACCTTCTACAAGCGATGAATTTCCAAGAATCCATGGTACTAACCTCCTCGACACCTACATAGTAGTAGTCAAATAATGTAGGACTATATACGAGTTCAAATAGTAAACAAATATTCAAATTACATATACCAATGAAAACAAACTTACCATGGAAGTACAAAGCGCTTCTCGTACTCCTTCTGTCGCCAACGAGCAACATCCGAATGCTGAGGGTTTGGGTACCCCTCATAATAACAAACAAGGACCATCATTAATTAAATACCCAAGTACAAGTTTTAACAAATATTCAATTCATGGTGCACCTACAAAATATAATCAAAATAACATTACTATACTCTGTGCGAATACCACACTTGTTCAAAAATTTTCAACAAAAGTCCTAACTATGTCGAGGACGAGTAAAATGATTCGAAATGTTTTAATCATAGACTAGAAATGAGAGAAGTAAAACAAAAAAATATAAACCCTATATTAAAACCTGTCAAGGTAAAATTGGATCACAAAGTTCATATAATTCTGGGTTCGATCGATAAGCCTTAAAAATCCAAGTAAAAACTCTTTGGATCATAGGTTAACCAGAATCAAGACACACCAGGACCAAAATATATATTACAGTAAAGGTATTAACATTGTAGATAAAATACATGATAAATAGAATTCCACCAAGGTAAACCATACATAGTCATATTAATCATAGCCAACGGGATAACGTTTAAACACGACTGTAAACTAACATCTTAAATTTGCTAAGAAATCGTTACAAAGATAATAAACTAGAAGCACAAGTTTACGAACTACACCGTAAGATGAAATGAGTAAAGGAGATTCAATAAAACTCTTACCGTTTAGGGACTCCACCCTTGGATTGATTAAAGACCAACTGACTGCAAGCCAAAGAGGCTATGAATTCCTTGGCTCTTGCAAATAATCCCACTATGAACGAAAAAATGGGTTCTGGACAATCAAACCTTCAACACTGTAACTCATGAACTCTCAAAAGATATAGAAGGGTCCAGTAAAATATCAAACCTCTCGTAAAACCTCTCAAGATGAAAAAAGAGTAGAGAAAATGAAACTAAAAAGTGTGAAATGAGCCAAGTTCGAGAGAGTTCAAAATGGTTAAGGATTTGACAAGAAACCCTAACACCTGTAAGCATAAAAACACTACACGTTTCTTCCTTAGGACAAATGCTAATAAAATCTCCTCAAGATAGTAAACCCTACAGGTGGCGCATGTAGGATCGATGCATGATAAATGCTCTGTATGACACTTTGTTTAACAAAGAAAAGCTGGTAAGATTTTAATTAAGAAAATATACCATTAAATGAATTAACCCCCTCGCAAAACTCCATAATAAATTCCCTTAAGTAAGACCCGTCCTTTCATATGCAACTTGATATACATCAAATGATATACAATGAAAAACGTTTAATATATGAGCTTACCTTAACATGAAAATACAATACAAAACATTGTATGCCAAATACATTGACTCATATATGGTATGAAACGACTAAAGGGTTGTAATAACAATCATTAAAATATGTTAGAGTGTCGAGTGGAGAACACATATCCATNGGGGGGGGGGGATATAACCAACAAACAAACCCTTGTGCGACCCTTATACATGGTGTTCAGTCATGTTCTCAACAATTTATTGTGATTTCATGTTGTAACATCCCACTCTTGCTCGCACTAAGAGAAGTTATTCTTTGAGGACACTTGCTTGCAAGTAATCCAAATTATTATACTATTGGTTGTTTGACTATGATTATAAGGCATTATGATACGATGATATGTTATTTGTTGTATTGACATAGACACATGTTATTGACTGGGTTCTCCTGAGTGTTCAGGACTTTGGACCTCAAGGATGCAGAGGCATCGATGAAACCCCTTGGACTCCAGGTCGAGTCAGGGAATGGACTGTTGGGGTTTGATTGTTGTTGATATGACATGTGTACATTTGATTAGATGTTATGATGATTGATTAGTATTGCTGACATGATTCATTGAAGATGCAGGCTGATGATATCTTGCCGACCAAACTCACATGTGGAGTAGAGGGGTCACGCGTGAAAACTAGAGATTTGAGGGAGAGGTGTGGATAGCAGCCCTGCCACAGCCTACTAGCACTCCTGCTGTGGCTCGAACTATAGGTTAACAATTACCTAGTTCAAGAATACCCACGATGCCATGAGGGCAGACTGCAATAGTCACTCACAATGATTCTAAGGGGTGTGCAATAAGGCAGGGGCCTTATTCCTTAGAAGCCCTTAGTCTCCTACAAGATCACCTGGCGGAGTATTGACTCTAGGGGTTTTTGATGTCTACCAAGTTAGTCAAGAGGCGAGTGGCACCCTTGGAGCACGTCGCACAAGGAAGCCAGAAACAGGCAAGTGGAACCCTTGGAGAACGTAGTGCATCCTGAAGGGCATGTTGCATAAGGAAAACATAAAGAGGTGAGTGGCACCCTTGGAGAACCTAGTGCATCCTGAAGGGAACGTCACGATTTCAACGGGTAAGTGAATAAACCTAGACGGCCTTAGAATGAATGATGTGATAACTAAGATTTAAAAACAATTTCCCTAATAAAAATGTCGCCGAGCCTAGTAAAAATAAAATCTAGGTCTAAGTAACACATGTGGTAAAAAAAAAAATCATAATTAAACATGTAACAAGGAGGGGGTAAGAAATTCAATTAAATTATTAAAATCAAATTGTATTGGGGGATTAAAATTTTAAAAGGGAAATGATTGTTTTATCTACATATGATAATTAATTTTTATTAATTAAAAAGAAAAAGGGGAAAAGGGGTGTTTTTTCTATACTTGGTAATTTGAGTTTTAGTTAAAAAGGGAAAAGGGGGAAACTTAAAAGAAATAGAAACTAAGGGAAAAAGGGGGAAACATAAAGAAAAAGGGAAACGTAAGGAAAAATATGAATGTCTAACTTAGTAAGGAATCTTGCCTTTAAGAACTTTCTAATTATGAACTGAACTAGGAATTTAGTAAAGGCGTAAGTCATTTAAAATATGTAAGGGAATATTGGGACACCAAGGAGCGTTTTTAGGAATGATTTTTGGTGGGTGAGGGAAATAGGAATAATTAAAAAAATAATGAATTTAATTTCTGGTGCAACTAGGGGGATGGGTGACATGTGTACGGGGGAGGTTTTTGCTGATTAAAATAATGAAAAAGAAATTAAATGAGAATTTGGGAAAGAAATCACTTAAAAAACTCTATTAAAATGATGGAGGAGGAGGAATATGGATCTCATTTTTGATGCATAATGTTACACTGGTGAATTTGTTTCTTGACTGACTTATCTTGTGGGAGTTGGCATACCCATCTTGGGTAACGAGTGGTAGATCGACCTTGCAAGGCGAGTTGTGTGTTAGTTGTTCTCTAGTATAGTGTGCATGGCCCCTTTGCGGCTCGGGGGGCTCAGGGGAAAGAATATTACCCCTAGCGTTGGCTGGGAGGTACCGGTGAGGTCCCATCGGTCAACAAGCAGAAGCTGGATAGAGCGCAAGCGGGACAGAAACTACTATGCAATCGCGTTTGGCCAAGGTACACCGGTTTAATTGTTTCTTGCAATGAATTTAAATTTACTCATGATTAGTTCTCTGTGCTCGTTTAAGATTTCATTTCCATGCACTGTATTACACCTGCTTCCTCCGGTATTGTAATCCCCTTGCTTTCTATTTCTGATGGATTCCCTTTGGTGAACCCAACTTCTGATTTCAATAACTTATTTGTATGGGTTTTATTGATTATTATGATTAGATTGTGCTTTATCTTCTGCCCTTATCCCTAGGTCATCAGTCCATGCCTGAATAGTTGGCCAGGAGATGAATTAATGGTCGTCACTTCGGTGTTTATAGATCTATAGATTCTAATGCCATAATGCCATGCTTTTCTGTGCATGGATGATAATCGAAGGATAATTTTTTCCTAGATATCTATCCCTTACTTATCCTTGCGTTGATTGTTTCATTGTGGAATGGTTTATCCTTGCGTCTTTTGTTGGATTATCTCTGTGCTTTATCTCTCCGATTTCTGGGCATTTTAACCAGTGCTTGATTGGTATAACTCCTGCGATTTTACTGATAAAACCCAACCTTGTTTGGTATCACCTCTGCCTTTTTGGATGGCATTTTATTCTCTGCAATTTTCATGACAGTTCCCAGCTCCTTGATTGGTAAAATCTCAGCATCATTAAGATGTGAATGACAATGTTTTGATTTAGGCATTGATTGTGTTTTAATTGTTGATTGCAATTGAATCTCTTGTATGCATTTTCTTTCAAGACTATTGGACTGCATTTTGCTACCTTTATTTTCTCTGCGTTTTACCTATATACTCACTGATTTATAGAGTTGTACATTTATATCGTATTCCTCTGCATTTTATTGACCATATATTGAGTGCATTTAATTACCTTACTACTCTCTTCGTTTATAATGCTCACCTCTGCGTTTTTGTGTAATTATGTCTCCCAACGAGTAGCGATATTACAATCTGTGATTTTGACAGTTATTAAATGTCTGAGTTATTTCTATTTTCTCTAACATTTACCAGGGATTATATATATCTGCTATTTCCTTGACATCGATTATCCTTCTAAGTTATTTTATATCTGCGTTGCATTTACCAACGATTATATATCTGTGATTCTCTGGACAACGATTATATATTCGGGTTACTTCATTTTTCCGTTATCATCTATCAATGAAGCTATATTTTCATGTGGCTGTGTGGGACAACGAATTCATTAATATTGACAGCGTATCACCTGTCAGACAACATCTTCACAAATTTTAGGACAGCATTACCGTATTAGTGTTAGACCGTAAATTTTTTCTACAGAGAACTTTAATTGTGAAATTATATAGGTGAGTTCTACTACCGTGAATTTACATATATGCAATTTATATATGTGCGAGCTTCTACTACAGTGAATTAATTTAGGCAAAATTATATAGGCGAGTTTACATATATATGGTTAGCGATTGAATGATTGTGGTATATCCCTTGCGAATTTTATATTGATAACTATTAATGATTGTAGTAGATCCTGTATATATCTCTTGCGATATTTATAACTGCAATTTCTTAATTGCATTTTAATTGCAGTTTATAGCATGATGTACAGTAAAGATTAGCTAGGTTGTTGCCCGTAGATATGGTTTGTGGACAACGTTTATTTTTACACATGTCTGACAACAAATTACATGCGCTAAAAAAAACATTCTAGGAAGCAAATTTGCCTGGCAAAGTGTAAGTTTCTTTGAGTTTTAATTTCATGTTTAAAAGTAACTACACCGCCATTCACCCAGTATTAGACAACGACTTTTGAATGGATATAGTAACCTTGTTATAGACAACGATATGGATTGGTTGACCGCGATCCTGTAGCCACCAACGTTTTTTTTAATTTATACCACTCCTGCAATTATATCCGTTTTATATCCACTGCTTGTATTTTGCCTTATATGCAACTGTATCTCATCTTGTATCCGATTTTAAAAAGTATTGTGATATTTCAATTATGCTCTTATTTTTCTTTTCACATTCAAAAATAAAATAAAATTTATATATAAAACTAAATTTCTTATACAGATGTTGATAAGGGTTCACAAAAGTTGATGAGAATATTGTGAGATATGACCTTTGAGTTTTTCATTTATTTTCTAGAGTTCTTGTGAGATGCAAATTTCCCTTGACCTATCTTTAGTTGTCTAACTCCTTTCTCTCTCTATTATATGGTTAAGAAAAACCCGATTATTACTTCCACTTTATAAAGAATCAAAATAGAAATCCCTGCACATGAATTTTATAGATATTACTCAAATTATCCCTGTTTTACAGTGTGGGAGGCTTCGATGATAAAAAGTGCCTCTTAAGAAAGAAAGAAATCCATTGGCTAGTTGCACAACTTAATTTGAGTGATGTCACCTTGTGTCTTGACGACTTGTTTCTTGGGTGCATGGGTATAGTCTTATTGTACTCTGACAGTTAGTTGGTATCCTAGCGCTTCCGATTTTCTTGGGTATTGATCTAGATAGGTGGAGTTGCGCTATTGTTACTATCATGCCTATCATCTTGCGACGACATGATTTCTGATGAGGGGATCATTGCACTCCCTGACAGATAGAGGCGAATGATAACCTGGCTAGAGTCTCTGATTCCCGTTGTGGGCGTTGTTCATTGTAATTGATGTTGGCACTTGGTTGTAATGCCTTAACGCACTTTTTTTCCGTGCGCCATCGAGGTTTCTAGTTCCTGGTCGTCGAAGCCACTGTGTTGGGTTGTTGATGTTTTCATTTAGCTTGTAGGCATTGTCATGTTTGTGTCGGGAGGGGATTCATTTATATCTGTCTTGGATTTCCGCATGTTTCACCCAGTTGCTTGATGTGGTAATGTGTTGAGTCATTGTTGTCTGTTTCTTGATCTGCATGCATAGTGTTGTGTGTTTTAACTATTGTCGTCATGGCCTTCGTGTCTAAAAACAAAAACAAAAAAAATCACATTTTGCTTCGCTTATAGTCGTAACAACTGGGGACCTTACACATGCAGATTTATGTCGTTGGATTTTGATGAAAAAGGAAAAAACATAGAACAATTAGACAACGTCTTTTTATAAATACACAAGAAATATTACAACTATGATTAAAAATGGACTAAAAAAACTCATTTAAAAGATAATTTTCCATTACAATGAATTCATTTGGTACAATGGGGTTGATCTCCTTTTACGTCAATGGCTTGGTAGTTGTGTTGTACAATATAACTACCTTATTTAAAGATTATCTAATTATCATTTTATTAGTCACTTATATGAATGCAAGTTTATGATATAAAGTAAGCCTTATATTATAACAAAACAACATTTGGTACAATAACCATAAAAAAATCTTTAAAATGTCTTTTTCATAAATGAATTTTAATGTGTTTAGAAAAAAATAATAATGATTCATGAATTTATTTTCAGTTTCCTTCCCAAAAAAATTCCATGAAAATTTCTTTGTATTTGATATTTTATAAAGGAAATCAAAATACGTATTATCATAACCTTTGAAACCAAAATGTTGTTGAAGATATCTCCAAACTATCCTAGAAGATATTTATTACAGTCTTCCATAAGGATTTATGTAGAAATTTCAAATCATAAAAAGACATATTTTGGATTCATTGTGTTACATACCCTAAGTGTTATGGCTATCCTATTCAAAAACTAAACATGAGTTTCATCATCTTCTTGAAAAATTAAAAAGGGAATTTTTTCTAATTTTTTTTAAAGAATACCTCTTTCCATAAACTCTTAAAGAAAAATAATCTTTTAAAAGTTGATTTGCCTTTGTACTGAACTCACTATAAATGTGAGTAAAACAAATTGCTTCAAAATTTCTTTTTACCTCCAAAACCCTTATCATGATTGGATTTAGAATTGGATTTGTTATTGTATGATGTCCATTAACCTAATCAATCATTTGTTTTGAATGTCCCCAAACCTACCATTTTCCAATAGCTCAGTGTACAACTAATTTAAATAAAAGTGATATGGCATACAAATTAACTTTGTTATGAGTGCCTTGCCTAGCTATAATGTTTTTATAAAAATAATGTGAGTTATTTAACATCTAGAACCACACTTCCATGGAGTTCCTTGACATGCACCGTCGAAATAATATTTCTATAAAATTCTTCCATTTACATTCATACAAATTTATGAAGTAATTTAGTTGAGGGGAAAATGTGACTTAAGAGATGATTATAAAGTTAATGTGATACAAGTCATTTAAAAAAATATTAATATAAAAACAATGAAAAAAATGAAATTCAATGTGTTTATATAAATAAATTAGTGTAAAACTTATGTCCCTCAGGGTTACACATACACGTTGTTCATCATAGACATTTACCCTTGAACCATTCAAGAAATATAAGGAAGTTCCTAGAGGTTTTCCCTACAAAATTTTGCATGGATGAAATTAATCTAAATAACCTAGTTGTTTCCTTATTTATTTATTTTATTAATGCTAAGAGGGACCAAATATCTTGAGGTGTAAACATTTCCCCAAAATTTTCACTCTAAAAATTGTTTACATCTCAAGAGGTTTAATCTGTCTCTTTGCTTGATAAATTAGAGAAATTAGAGGATAAGATGAATTGGGGTTGGTTTTCATTAAGATCTCTCACATTAAGAGCTCTCACTTTGAAATTATTTATATATCATCAATATTGTTGGATTAATCAAGGGTCTATCCTAACAGATAGAGTTTGCACCATTTTACATGTATAAAATCAGGACACATATATTTTACGGTTCTGGTACTCACGTGACACATGGTCGATACCCGTCCGCTACCCATATACCCCCAGGTGTGCCACACATCCCGTAAGCATGGAACACAGATAAAGCGGGGTGAGAATCGAACTTGAGACCTCCTTTACACAATTCCTGCCATTTACACGGCACATGCCAATCGGTCTGCACCCCTATGGGCAACAAATATAATTAATACTAGGCTATCATAGTTTTCTTGTATAATTAGATAATTGGAAAACAATAAGAGAACAAGTTTGGAGGGATGGACTAAATAACTTCAGAAATGTTTTCTTTCATCTTAGGTCTATATAGGATCCCAAAATCATGTGATGAAAAAACAAAACAAAAAAATATTTTCTCAACCTATATCTTCTCAAGTAGTTTAATATGAAGAATATACAAAACTAACAAAATCGTAAACCAAATAAATAATTCTTCGGAAATCACCTACACTCTTTGAATTCATCTTATCCCAAGATACACATCTACAAATTATCCACACTTTGATTCTCATATTTTCCAATATATAATTTATATTTTCTAATTAAACACTAAGTTAATAGCTCAAATTTTAAGTGATCCTTTAAGGATTCCAAACCATAATATTCTAAGGAAACATGTAAAATCCCCGATTTTAATCCTTGCAAATTATAATGTAATTGGATAAATGTGAATTAGGCTAGTGAGTCGTTGTGTTGGGGTGAAGATCCCATATTGATTTAATGTGGCTAGGGGATGAATTGAATATTATATGCATTGAATAATTAATAAAAGTAATAATTTCTAATTGTGAGATGAAGGAGAAGAAGAATGATGGGGGGATATGATTCACAAGAGAGGGGGGACCAAGGGGGAATTATTCACGGGTATTAATCCAACCCACATTCTTGAACTATTGAGGAAATGAATCAAGATCCATATGAAGGCTATTGTGAGAAGTCCTTGGGAAGCTGAGAGTTCCTGAACATCCTTAGCTGAGAGTTTTTGGCCAACCGAGTGCATTGGAAGCGTTGATAAACAAATGATACAACTTGAGGGATGTGAGCAGTGAAGGTGTTACATTCCTTGGGTGGTGCAGGTTGTGGGAAAGATAGAGTTGGTGGATTGGAACTGATGTAGGAGTAGAACTCGAGTTTGGGACTACTGTGTGTGGATAGTGGACAAAAAGAGGGCCAGATATCCTTCTGGACTCATAGCCTCATCTCGACGATGGCCCGTCATTGAGATTTGGAACAACAAAGCATATGGTTGGGAGGTTCATCCTTCATATGAAACTAGTGGAATCACATTTATAAATAGATAAGTGTTTATGTTGTGTTATTTGTGATTATTTTTCTATGCAAATGATATCTGAAGGACGTGTTATGTTTTGTGGGGTTTGCATGCATTCATGAATTTATAAATGTTGTAGATGCATGGATAAATTGGCATGCTATTTATTGTAGTTTTCATGGGCCTGATGCCCTTTGGTTTTTCTATTATATGTATGGGGCATTTTTAATTTGATTTTTAGCATGCTAAGTCATTTTTCACAGTGACAGGAATCAACATGGATGTTGGGTAGGTTACAAAACATAGTTGAATTATTATATTGATGATCATTAATGTACATTTAGACCAAATATGATTTATCATAACTTAATAAAAGTAATGAGGAATTAATTGATTTTCTTTAACCTTTTTTGTTCTATGATCTAAAAGATTAGAGAGAAACTTTCATTCCTCTCTTTGATTTTTCTTGAGTTAAAACGTTATGAAGGTATGAATTTAATACCGAATGTGTGCATAGACATGGAATTATAAGAGAAAATGTTTTTTATCCTCCATTTTTATAGTGTTGCAAAGATTACATATTCTTTCTTTCTATGGTATTTTTAAAGGTCTTGTGCATTTATGTCTAGTTTCACTATCAAGTTGGTGAGAGTTCATTATTATTTTACCAATGCTAATATTGTTATTTAATATATCTATAGTAAAAATGTAACCATGGTCCTCTATCTTGAGTTTAATCGTCATACTAGATTTCTCTTATTCTCTATTTCTTTGTTGCATCACACTTTCTCTTTAAATTTAGTTGTTGTGATGCTTTTAATATTATTGATATTTTGAAGAGTGGCCTCTGCAACTTTTATCCACCCATGGTTTAGACAAGAATAGACATCTTTATTCCACCCTTTGGTTTTAATATTATATATATTTGTAAGAGTGGTCTCATTTTTTTATCCTTCATTGGTTTAGTCAAGAATCAACATTTTATGACGCTCTCTCTCTTAAATATAGAGTGACGTTTTTTGGATTTCAAATCATCTAGGAAGCTTATTTTTTTGAAGAAGAAAAATTGCAACTTTGATTCCAATATAAAAGGAAAATCACATTCTTTAGGTTCTTAAGGGACAAGAAAAGTAAACAAAGTACATGTGCATACTTCACTTACAAGAGTATATGTGCAGTCTACACTTACAAGATTAAAATTACAAAAGTAATGTACATGTCATTTATTTCCCTACAAAAAAGTAATCCTCAATCTTTCCCTTTTTCCTCTTATTTATTTTTCAGTTCTTTCCAGCTTGCTAAAAAATGAGTCATGATAATTTACTATGAGTTAAGAGGAAGGATATATTAAGATTCTTAAAAGGAAGTAGGTTCCTATTTGAATCAAAGGTATTAGTTTCAAGATGTCTTTTTATTTCACTTAGAAGGGATTTAGCTGCCACAACCTCCCCCAAAGAGGAAATCCTTGTATCCATTTATTTACTTTATCTCTTGAGAAAGGAGTGTGTACCCCAATCAACATGTTTTGTTGTTGATTCATCTCATTTTGATCAATGTCAAAAGTTAGTTATTGATTTACCTCATTTTGATCAATGTCAGAAATTGGTTGTTAATTTACCTCATTTTGATCAATGTCAGTATTCGAACTTGATTCCTTCAAAATATTCCATCATCCACACCTTCCCAACATGCTCCATTGTATAGGTGCTAGAAAGAGGAGAAGACTTCAAATTATTTTCGGAGGTAGATTGGTCTTTTATTGCATCCTTATAAGACATCCCAATACCCACCATTTCTCCACAAAATTGCGGTACCAAGATAATCTTTAAATATTTTCAAATATGATAATCAAATAGCCAAGAGATATCCTCCTGTTGTTTACCCTCACAAAGAAGAAGTTGATTGGAAATAGGAATCCCTAACTATGATCCATTTTTTTCTTTAAATCCACGACATAGCTATTCGAATTTAGTTCGAAGATTAAGGTTTTCCCATAGAGAGACTTAATCATAATCTAAAATTTTGTCTTGGTATGAGGATATGCAACAAACAAATTGTTGGACATTTGATTTATTCCAACACTTAACATGCATGCATTTTGTCAAACACTTGACATGTAGGAATTTCTTAAAAAAAGTGTCATATAATATTTTTGTTAAACACTTGGCAAGTGACTACGTCAGGATATGGAATTTGGGGCCTCTCAATCACAAGCTACATATTTTCTTTATGATAATAGGGAAGGATAAATTCAATGATAATGGTGCCTTTAGTCATAGCAAGGACTTTGGTGACAATGAAGATGTTAGAGAAAAAATATCTATCCATCAATACTTGCACATAATTGATGAAGTTGGGATCACATGCATCTATGGTAATGAGGAAATCATTATCATATCTACAAGGTAACAAGTTCCTCCGATGTAAATTAACAATTGTTCCTTGATTTCCTTAGAAACCATTTGCAACCCAATGGAGGTTGTTACTCAAGGTGTTCGAATAATTTCTGAACCATTTTCTCATCAATATATTCCACCTAATGTAGATCAGGGTTGATGATAATATTTATGTTCATCTCCATAGTCGAACCTGAAAACTATGCCCGGATCAAGATGATTTTTTGCGCATACTCCATCCTTTATGATGATTATCTTATACTTATATTTTAGTTACTTATTGTTAGGCCCTCCGTTTTGAAGATCGCTTAGTTTTACCGAAATATTAAAGTTTTGCGGAGCAATAGAGCACATCAACAAGAAATATATGTGGCTGAGATCTAACTGAAATCCTGCTAGCAGTGGATACAGATCAGATATCAGCTGTAGAAAGAAGCAAAAAGGTCTAGAAGATTTAAGCATAGGAAAAGACAAAGCGGGAAAGCAACATAAATAGAATAAAAAAACCTTAGAAGCAAAATCAAGAAAAAACAAAGGGAATGATACAAATGGGGAAAATGTAATGGGAAAGAGCTAATTGCTAATTACTAATGGTTGACTCTAGCTATTGTATTTTCTTAGATGGTACCACTAGTGCTATTTCCTAATTGTTAAGTGAATGAGATAATTCCGGTTCTGTTGTATGAATCATGAGATGAAAGAAATACTTCATGTACACCATTATATGATATGATAATACAAATGGATTATTCGGGAATAGAATTTTTTTTTGTGATATGGATGAATGCATGATTCATCTTCTACACAATCTGTCCTGTTTTGTGTAGTTTCTATTTGTGATATTGTTTGACAAGATTTTGTGATGTACACACTTATCGTTATTCTATAACATGTATTATCGAATGCATAACTTGGTTTAGACTTCTAACAATAGGATATTTTACATTTAAGGATGAATCTGCCTTGCATTATGCTAGATATGATGGTGTGCCCTCGCTAACTCAATTTATTATACACAGGTCTCAATAGCTCTTTGGGTCAGACCTCCTTCCCTTGTGGAAGGTTGAATATGCCGACGCTACTAGACTACAATGGTACCTTTATTTGTAACCTCCGAGAAACTTGGTCTCCAACTTTGCGCCAACAAATGGTTCCGTTGTCGAGACCTGAACTCTAAGAGAGTTTTCATAGGATACAACATCACATATTTAAGTATGACATTGAAAACTGGTGGGAAAGAAGGTGTGACAAGTTTATATTTCAAGAAACTGAGCTGTGATAGAAAATTTTGAGGGTTGTGAAGGACGCTATTTTTTATTCCGAACCTGCAAGCAAAAAGTATGAGAGGTTCTGGATCAATTTCTTAGAAGAGTTCTATTAGTGGCTCGACCGATTTAAGAAGCGACAAAATTAAATATTGCATCAAGAAAATATTTAATTGGACTATTGAGTGGCTAGTCACTCTTCACAAGTTGGATCACCATATTTATCGAGATATGAATTTTTGGGTCTATAATACCATGGAGGGATACATTATTCAGTTTTCCACTGAAAACCATCGGTCTTTATCAAAGGTAGAAGCAATATTCTACGAGGGAGACCAAGGAATATTACTATGATAAATTCCACTGTGGATTAATATATTGTTGGCAGAAGAGGGAATACTTCGAGTTCTTTCGGTTAAAATGGTAGTGTAAAACCCTTGTGCATGAGGGATGGTTGATTTAGGCGAGGGTTCATGAGTTAGGATATAGAAGTTCTTGAGGTATGGGGGGTCGTCATGATAAGAGTGCAAGATATGAATGGGCTTAGAAGAGGGCTACAATGATTTAAAAGAGGTGGAAAAAACATATGTGAAATATGATAAAGAGGCTTGATCCATCATGGAAGGAGATCGACTTTGAGAAGAGTCATAAAAGATATTTAGAGAAGTTGAGGGAGTTGTAGAAATGTGGAAAGCTAGCCAACCAATGGTTGAAGGAGAGGTTTGGAGATAAATGTGAGAGTTTTGGAGAGAGTAGACAAAGTGAAGAAAAGTATGAGCAAAGAATCAACATAGGAGTCACGACCGAGGAATAAGACTCGTCTATAACCTCTGGAAAAGTTATGGAAGAACCGACTCCTACAGTTCTCAAAGATGTGAAGTACGCTACAAAACCTGATACGATATGGATTCCTATGTGACCCCCTAGGTTAAAGAATCCCATCCCAAAGACATAGGAACCAAACTTGGATCTCCCAGTCTCTCAGTGAAATCTACCAATCCGGTAAATTCTACAATAAACTCTCCCATAATTTTTGTCATTTCTCCTCATTCTAGTCCAACCAGTTCGAGTGGTAGCAATAGTAGTATTATGGCACGTTATTTAGTTTTAATATCGCAACTAAGAACTTTAGGATTTATCTTGATAGGGTCCCCAAGTCATTCCATGGTGCATCAACACGCTGGATCCCTCACCTGATACCCAAAATTATGGGGTAAAGGGGATGAGGATGTTGAACACAATTGGTTCCTTTATGAGGCCATCTGGCGATCTCGTGGGACATTGGATGTTAATAAATTAGTTGATTTTAAGATCACCTTGAGAGGTCATGCTTTGAAATGATATATGAAATTTATTGAACCATTCAATCCTCAAGGACATGATTTCACTCTTGCTCAATTCAAACACTGGTTCATAGAAGAATTCCATTTACCCTAGTCAGAACAACAATCCCTCTCTGATTTGTGGGAGATTAAATATAGAGATGGAGAATATTCATAGGAGTATAATAAAAGGTTTAAATATGGGATAGGGAAATTATCAAATGAATACCACCAGTAGGAATGGTTTATTTAGGGACTTCTACCATTAACCTAAATCCCATTAAACCAACAGAGGATAACCACTTCTGAGGAATCCCTCAAATAGGCTATGAAAATAAAGGCGATGATGGGATATCCTAGAATCTTGTGGGTAATAATACCACTCGATGAATATAATATTACAAAACTGCAAGGCCATATTTATGCATTAACTGACAAAATTCAAGAACTGGCCATTCCTAGAGAAATTCACCCACATGTATGGTTTACAGGCTACTATAATGAGGGTCATACAACAACGAAATGCCCCAGACTGAGGGGTGCAGGACCCCCTCCGCAACCGATGGTGCCTCCACCAGTAGGACACTTTAGAGGGGTTGTACAATTCACGACTATAACACCATTCCATGGTCTTGTGCAATACAATGCCTTCCCAAACCACCAGGGTAAGAAAAATAATGATTATTGTGAAATTTGCAGAAGTCACGAGCATTTCCCTAGGCACTGCCCAATCCTGCAAAAGTACACCCCTATCTCGAACATAGTTTAGTATGAATTATGTGGGTAGCCTACTCACATGACCAAGTAGTGTGACACTCTGGATTCTCTTGCAGACAGAATGGATTGATTTGCATTCAGGATTGATGAAGCTCCTTAAGTCTTTGGAGGAGGACGTCAAGGTGGAAGAGGTTTCATAGGTGGGAGAAATGGTGGGAGAGGATCAAATAGGTGTTATAATTATGATGAGCAGGGACATATAGCTAGATATTTTCCTCTTCCAAGACATCCTTGGTGTTCCCATTGTAGAAACAACACTCATGCCACTGAGGATTGTCTTGAGTTAATCGCGAAGTCGGAAGACCATGAAAGGTAGTGAGGTGCCAATTTGATAAATTCCAAGCCCCGATTTGTTACTGAAGAAAAGGATCCCAATATTAATATTATTACGAGAGGAGGAACAAGGGATGATGTCGATGTTGATAACTTGAAAAGATATGCAAGGCGGTACTGAAAGAAGTTAAATATGACCCCCTTGTGCAATTTTTTATTTTTAAGGACATTGTTGAGATATTCCGATGGATTTATAATCCTGCAATATCGACACTTGCAGACTCAAGCCATGAGCTTCAACCTAAACTTGTGAACATTTTTGTGGCACTGAAGATCCTCTAAAGATACTATTGATTTGTGTATCTGATTATTTTCTGACATTCTGGATGACGAAAAACTCACCAAAGAGTTTAAGATCAAGCTCAAGGGGACTTTAGAGATTGAAGGGAACCCTAAAAAGATGATTGTTTCTCGTCTTCCAGAGAGAAATATAGTTAGAATACATAAGAGGAAGCAAATATCTAGAAGGGATTTCATACTAAATACTCACATCGATGGCTACAAGGTTAGTGAAGTTATGTTAGATTTGGGGTATGAAGTCAACATACTATCAAAGAATACTTTGGAGGCCATGGGTAAGCCCAATATCGTTTATTCACCCATTCAATTGTGGATGGACAATCAATATTGTATCTATCTTGTTGGGAGGTTGCAAAATTTTGAAGTGGAATTAGTTGGAGTAAATACAATGGCCGACTTTGAGGTTATAGAATCATGGGGGAGGAGGACCCATACCCAGTGTGAGATCCCCAATCTGGTACGACTCCTACGATGTACAACCGATAAAAGCACCCTTAATTTTTTTTTTTTTTTTTTTGTGTGTAGGAAGGTATNTAATGACATTATACTCAACATCGCAACACAACGACGAACACAACGCATGAAACTCACGCAAAAAAAACATAATGACCTAACATAAAAGAACATCAAGCACCTGGAAGCAATGTACAACATTCAATCGACGAAGAATAAGAATGACTACCCGCCCGTCCTACATTGCAATGGTTAGGACCTTCAGGACACATAAGCAATGCTCAAGCCTAGGTTCCCATTGATTTTGACCATTTAAGGTCTCAAGGCTGGTGACTTT
The DNA here is from genome assembly GCA_010110895.2 of Picea sitchensis. Lineage (NCBI taxonomy): Eukaryota > Viridiplantae > Streptophyta > Pinopsida > Pinales > Pinaceae > Picea > Picea sitchensis. The sequence goes on along the minus strand of SNQJ01S0077957.1, from coordinate 25,531 downwards.
TTTGAGGAACAAGGAGGTGTCTACATCCTGCCCGACACAAGCAGACCAAGCCTACTAAGCTAAGGACAATCATCCTAACAACCCAACACACCCAAAATTAATTACACAAGTAACTAGAACCCTTATAGTGAGCAAAACCAATCACATTGAACGTTTACAAAACCACATACAAACATTAATTAATATTAAACAACAACACCCTCAATAGGAAGCACAAGCTAAAAATGACTTTGTCAACAACCCAACCATTAATCAAGGCTAAAAGGCCAATATCTATGATTTAAATTGGTGTTAATTACAGATCAATTAACCAGTCTAAATTCCATTAGTCAGCGAGTTACCAACCGAACTTAACATGAATTATGACTCAAATTTAGCGAGTCTGAGTTACCAATTAGGCGATATCTATAAATCCAACTAACATCAATTACATATCTAAATTAGCAAGTGTAAATTTGCAACCTAGTCTTTACTCACCATACTAATTTTAATATTTATTACAACCTAAATGGACAATTCTATATTAATCCGAATCCCCATCCAACTAGCCATAAACTTGAATAACAACATTAACATTCTTAAAGTGGAATGCTACCTTTAGCACGTATGGACAATTAAACCTCAACATTAGTCTAGCTAGAATGACCGAACTAACCACACTAGCTGTTTATTATCATTGAGGGGGAAACTGCCAGCTAATAACATTGATGTAGAAAATAAACAAGGTAATTACATATCGGTTACATAACAATTTATTACAATAGTTAACAAGGCATTTAACATATTGATTAACATAACAATTAATTTAGCAATAACAGGGTAGTTTGCATGACTATTTTCATAACAAGTAATATAGCACTAATAAGGCGATTATCATGCTAGTTAACATAACAATTAATATAACAGTAGCAAGGCAATTTATATGACGGTTGACATAACGATTAATAGCGCAATAACAAGGCAATTTTCATAACTGTTAACCATTTAACTCGCTGCGGCATTTAATCAATAAGAAGGAATCGATTGACCATTGAATCAGGGTAGCAATTAACATGGCAATTATTGGACCAAGGACATCGTTGTAGCAATTATCCTGGCAATTAATAAGGCAATAATATAGCATTTAACATTTCAATTAACCTGGCAATTATAGCAAAAAGGGAAACGACTGACCATTAACATTGCTATAGCAATTGTTTTGGCAATTAATATAGAAATTATCATTGCAATTAACATGGTAATTACATGGCCAATAACATCGCTGTGGCAATTAAAGTGTGGCAATGAGAACGTTGGGTATACACTCAAGGAGAAGGAGAATAAAAGGGGTAGTACCAACTGCAGAAGGACCAACTCATGGTCATGCAACAACACACTCAGTCAACATCAAGGCAACTTTGTGCCCAATCCAACAAACACAGTCAACAATTTAGAGGCAAAATTGTGGTCAATTTCAGCAAGTGAGTTTATGATTTAAATTACTAAAATCGTGGGCAATTTCAACAACTTAGTCAACGTTTTAAAGCAATTTCGTGGGCGTATTAATCAACAACTCAGTCAGTCTATTAGTGCAATTTCGTGGGCGTATTAAACAACAACTCATTCAGTCTATCAGAGCAATTTCGTGGGCATATTAACAACAACTCAGTCAAATTTCGAAGGGAAAAAATGTGGCATCAATTAATTGCAAATCGTGGGCATTAACAGGAATCACATGGCAGAAAATTTTTAAATCAAAACTTAGTCTTCATCAAGGGAAAAATCGCCCCAAAGGTAAAACGAAATGCAGACCAAGAAATCATTCGTTTTCCATTGCCAGAATACCCAATATAAAAGTTGTAGACAAGAATAATTCCTCTTTTCCATCGCCAGAATGCCAATTATAAAATTTGTAGACATGAAATCATTTCTCTCTTCCATTGCCAGAATACAAATAGAAAAAAAAATGCAGTCATGAAACCATTGCATTTTTCCATTGCCAGAATACCCAATATAAAAGTTGCAGACAAGAATAATTTCTCTTTTCCATCTCCATAATGCCAATTATAAAATTTGTAGACATGAAATCATTTCTCTTTTCCATTGCCAGAATACAAAATAGAAAAAAATACAGTCATGAAACCATTGCGTTTTTCCATTGCCAGAATACCCAAAAATTTGCAGACAGGGAATCAATTAGTGCTTCCATTGCTATAACCCCAATACAGCACAGACAACAGTAAGAGAACACAAGGATCCAATGGGAAAGGTCATGGAATGATTGCAGGGGTTCTATTAGTCAAGGCATAGAGAAAAATTACCAGGACACCAGATAACCCACACGTAGAGGTCGTTGCTAGATGGCGGAACCAACAATCATCCAAGGACAAACATCAAGGGTATCCGACTAACAGGTTCGTCCTTCGCTCATCATCCTCGCACAGAAAAGTAGGGCGTTGAGATCCATAGGGCTTTTGACGCTAAGGCGACGACCGTAGATTAGGGTCCTGGCCGACTGCTCAGGCGAGGATTGGTGAGCTAGGGACGAAGGCTAAATAACCACAAAGGTCACAATCAACGCAACAAGGTGGTCAAGAAGTACGGGGAAGTAAAGCCATGGGAGTCAATCTATCATCTAGCTAGGTTAAGAAAATTTCAGAAAACCATCTAAACAATTAGTTCACTTACCCAAGTAAAAATGTAGATTCAAGCATAAGTTCCAAAACAATTTACCATACAAAATGAAGAAGTGTACCATTTTCTGTTCGGAGTGGACGTCCCATGTGCTCCTTGCAACTCCCGCGTGTCGACCGACGAGACTTCACCGGTACCTCCCAGCTAATGCTAGGGGTACTCTTCTTAACCCTTAGCCCCCCGAGCCGTAAAGGGGCCACACACTCACTAACCAAAGATTTCGACTAGCTCCCAGCTCGCCTCGCAAGGCCGAGCTACCACTCCTCATCGAGCTGGGTATCCCAATTCCCACAAGTTAAGTTAGTCAAGTGGATATTTCTGCAGCGTAACATTATGCAAACAGAAAAGATCCAACCTCCATCTCCTCCCTTCATTATATAGAGTTTCGTGGTTCCTTACTTTCCTAAAATCTCGTTTAATTAAGTTTTTTTAAAATTTAGTTCCTAAACATTCCTCCCCGTACAAGTGTCACCCATCCCCTTCATTCCTCCATAAATTAATTTCTTTAATTAATTAATTATCTTTATTTCCCTCACCCACCTAGAGTTACTCCTAGAATCACTCCTAGGTGTCCCCCTATTCT
>SNQJ01S0077957.1:0-15510 GCA_010110895.2 Picea sitchensis | reverse complement strand
ACCAACGATAATTAATATCTCGCTATTCATTATATCGGGAAATTTTCTTTAACATTTTGAGTCTCTAACTCCCGAGACTGCGAAGATCGATTTAGGTTTAATTAAAGGTAATCGCGGTTTGGGGCTTGGTTAATTTTATAATTATCACATTCGCCATATCGCGACTCAGAGCTTTGAAGATAAGTTTTTGGGAGATTTGTATGCCGAGTCGCGAAACCGCGAGATGGCGATAACAAGACTTAATTAAGGGGGAGATAATCTTGGATTAAGTGATTAATTAAGCATGTTATAATTACATCGTGAATTCATGGGTCAGGGTTTAGAAGCTGTAACTTTTGAAAAAGATAGTGCCGAGTGGCGAAATGCCGAGGACAACCTTTACTACGGTTAGCTTTTTGCCTTTAATCCTTGACATGGGTTATGCAGAAAAGACCTCGTATTCTCGGCTCTCGGGGTTGTAAAAATAAAAACTTTGGTTTGGCGAACGCTGAGGCGTGAAACCCCGACGATGTCTAATCATGAGTTAAAAGATTTTACCCTGGTTACTGCTTTGAGTGAAAAATTAAAACGAATTCGCCGTTTAGTGACTCAGGGCGTGTGAATTCATGAATTATAGTATTCGACCTGCGAGATCCCGAAGTAAAAAAAAAAGAGTGAACATTCTTACGAAAGGTAGGACTTGTTTCGAGAGTAGAAAAACTTCGCTACTCACGTGACAAGGTTTCAGAGGTCTCAAAACCTCGAAGGGAAAAACAAACCATCTTTAGATTTCAAGTATCACAATGAAAATTGTGATAGACAAAAAAAAACAAAGGCGGCTCCAACATAGGCTCCAACTAGGGATCCCGCCTTCCTGTGAGGCGGGAAGAACAGTAGACCACATGCCAATATTGGGAAAATGGAGTAAAAAACTCAATCAGGCGGAAAGGCTGTCGAGAAAAGCGGATCGAAGGGGGAAAAAGATTCCGTTCTTTACCTCGAATTTTTTTTTCAAAATCAGATACTCTTTCCAAACACCACTGTAGTCCCTTTCACAATTTTCTCTTTCCTGCTGCTAAATTTAGGTATGCTTTAAGACAATCGATACAACCCTAGGAGACCCAACAGAGCTTATGGCTTTCGGCTTGCATCAAAAGGATGAGATTATATGTTTTTAATCGGGGGTCCCGTCTGAATTTGGGATGTGGATCAGGTTTTAGAAGGCATTGGTTACCAGAGTAGAGTAATATTCATGTATAACAACCTTACAAATATCTCAGACATTGCTTCACTGCCAGCGAGCCTGTTTAGTACCCTGATGAAGTTATCTGGCCCCTTTTACTGAATTTCCTTTCACCACTTCGGAATATATTTATGCATTTAAATGCTGAAACGAGGGCAATCATTTCTGAATTTCCTTTCATCGTCTCTTGGACTAGGTGGGGGCAATCATTTCTGAATTTCCTTTCACCACCTGTCTTATAATTTATTTTTCGAGCGCGAAGATGGGGGCAATGAGTTTGTATCAGGGTTGATATCTGTGTAATATTTTGCATTAGAGGTCTGTCAACCTACTTTGATTACTCGGTACCAACCTTCCCTTGACCTTCACGACATCTTCGTCCTTAGGGAGAAAAAGGAAAATAACTTTTTAAGGGCATCCTATTCGAGCAAGCTTTAATCCTCCGACACTATTGAAAATCCTAGGAAAGTTAGGATCGCTCTAAACGTTCCTTCGCTTAGCAGGGGATCAAGTAGTTGTGAAGACTCGCTTTCCTATCAAGATCTGTTTCGAAACTTACGAGGTTTAAAACGAAAAACTTTTATCCCTTCATAATGACTCAGGAAGATGGTGGCTTGCTAAAAGTTAGACCCGAATATAGGCAGGATACCAGGTAGTGATTCATGACTAAAAATACAGAAGGTCAAACAGTTCGACACTGATTCCTGTAGATATCTGTGGGGGCAGTTCATTTTGACCGACCATTTTTAGATTTAGTGTATTGCTATTTTCAAAAAATATCCAGCCAAGAAACAATCCTGTTATCTAACATCTTAGCCTATATTGCAGTTTGAATGACGTTACCTCGATTTCCTTTAACAGTCTTTCATAACATATGTTTTTTTAGAGAGTTCCTTTTTACCTTTTCATTTCACTTTCTTTGCGCAATAGGAAACTATTTTAGGTATCACCTGTTTCATGCCGATCCGTTTCTGACACCGACCTGTAAATTACCTTTCCTGCTAGTTTTCGTATGCAGCTGGGCTCCTGTAAAAGCAAATACGAATCTTTATTGGAAATGTGTCGGGAGTTTAAGAATAAAAACCAAAAATTAAAAGCAAATGTTTAAATGAAAATATATGTATGTACAAAGCATATATAATGAAATTTATTTATTTACGCCCTTTTTTTTTTTGGCGATTGTCATGTCATGTAATGCTTTAGATACCACCCGTTGACAGGGGCGCTGAGGACTTCTCCGTTTATATTTTCCAGAAGGAAGGAATTATTCCCTTCCGGAGCTGAGACCCTGAATGGTCCATACCAGAGGTGGTCAAATTTACCATGCTTCGCGGATTCCTCTTTTCTTGCATCCCATCTTAGTACTAAATCACCTGGAAGGAATTCCCTATCCTTTGCCTTAAGATCGAACAATGCTTTCATCTCATCTTGGTACTTCTGCATTTTTTCATCAATTTCAATTCTATGTCGTTGAACCTCAATCAACTGGTTAATTCTCCTGGTTACATGAATGGGTTCTTCGTTTTGATCCTGCCATAACTTCATCACTGGCAGCACTAGGTTTATAGGTAGGACCGCCTCTGTCCAATAGACCATTTGAAACGGCAAAATGCCGATAGACCTTTTAGTGCTGATGCAGTTTGCCCATAATGCATATTTCAAGTGCAAATACCAAGACCTTTTATTTTCATCCAGTAATTTCTTGATTATGTTCACCAGGATCTTGTTAGATGATTCGGCCAATCCATTCCCCTGGGGATAATATGCAGTGGAATGGCCAAGAATGATATTATACTTCTGACAGAAGCTGATCATAGCCATAGATTTGAAGGCTTGGGCATTGTCGGTAATTATCTTTCGGGGACACCCGAATCTTGACAAGATATTGTCTTCCAAGAAATCGATCACCACCGAGTCTGTCGCCCTTTTGGTTGGAATGGCTTCCACCCACTTAGTAAAATAATCCGTAGCTGTTAAGATCCACTTATGTTGAGCACTGGAATGGGGATTAATTTCCCCTATGAAGTATAGACCCCATTGTTGAAATGGAGTTTCAGCTTTGACTGGAACGAGTGGCAGTGCAGGGAGTTTCTGTTTACCAGTGAATATTTGACAAGGGTTGCAGGCACACACTTTTTCATTGACGTCCGAGAAGAGTTTCGGCCAATAGTACCCATCCCTCAAGATCTTGTAGGCTGTAGCCCTCCATGCATGATGCCCCCCACAGACTCCCCTATGAAATTCATCTATAACTCGCTGGGTTTCTGATTCCACTAAACAGACTAGCAGGAACCCGAGTGGATCCTTCCAATATAGCCGGCTCTCAAATACACAATATTTAACTGCATGGAGTTTTAAGGTTATGCATTTAGACGGTGATAGTTCATCTGGGCATCTTAGGTTCAGCAAGAAAAACACTATGTCTCTGTACCAGCCTGATGATAAGAACTTCTCTTCAATCTGGTTGGGACTCGTCTCTTCATCTGGTTCATTTAAGTCTGTGTCTTCGTCGCTTCCCTGCAGGCAATTGATATCAAGAGCTCTGAGATTTGATTCAACTAAGAGTCTGGCTAGGCCTTGCCCTTTTATCAATTTGGTCGATTTAACTTCCAAATTGAATTCTTGGATTTTAGCAAGCCATCGTCCTCTCTTTCCTTCGCTGTCTGGTTGTACCAAGATATCTTTCACAGAACTGGTAGGCATGTACGCGATAATTTTCGAATGTAGTACATAAGTTCTGAACGCCTTTAGCTCTTCTACCATGGCGTACACCTGCTTTTCTATTATGTCGTACTTCAATTCTGCGTCTCTGAGGCTCTTGCTAAAAAATGCGATCGGCCATTCGAACCCTTCGTCATCCTTTTGTAGGAGCACCGCGACAATAATATGTTCAGAAGCAAACGAGAAGATAAGAAAATCTTTTAGATAATCTGGGCTTGCTAACACAGGTGCCTCACTTATGACTTTTTTAATATGCACGAACGATGCTTTGGCTTTAGTCGTCCAATTTATTCCGCTATCCTTCTTCAACATCCCTGTGATCAATTTTACAATCTCAGCGAAATTGGGGATAAACCTTCGTAAAAAATTTGCAGTTCCTAAGAAATATTGAATCTCTTTTACATTTCTGGGAATATTTATAGTATTTATTGCTTCAATCCTCTTAGGATCAATCTTGATCCCATGTCTAGATACAATATGGCCCAGAAGCTTACCTTCTCGCATAGCGAAATGTGATTTCTTTGGATTTAGAGATAGACCAAACCTGCGGCAATTTTCAAAAGTCTGTTTCAGATGGATCAAGTGTTCTTCATCGGTTTTAGAAAAAACCGTCAAATCGTCGAGGTAAATGACTATGAACTTGTCTCTTTCTCCTACAAAAGAGATGTCCATAGCGTGCTGGAATGTAGCCCCTGCATTCATCAAACCAAATGGCATTTTGTCATACATGAATGTACCCCATGGTGTGGTGAAAGCAGTCTTTTCCCTGTCTTGTTCATTCATGGTGATTTGGTTATAACCAGAGAACCCATCTATCATAGACATTCGATTTGCTCCAACTACTTTTTCTAGTATGTGGTCCATCTTGGGCAGCGGGTAATTATCCTTGAGAGACGACTTGTTTAAGTTTCGGAAATCCACACACAGTCTGATTTCTCCATTCTTTTTCCTGACTAGGACCAGGTTAGCTACCCAGTCCGAGTATCTCAGAGGCACGATTATTTTCGCGTCCGAGAGTTTTTTAACTTCCCTTTCTATCACGGGTAACAGAATGGGGTTAATATGCCTAAGCTTTTGCCTAAACGGTTTGACCCCAGGCTTCAAAGGTATCTTGTGATCAATAATGGAAGTGTCATATGTTTTCAAATCATCATAGGACCAGGCGAAAACATCTTTATATTACCTGAGTAGGTCTTTATACTTAACTTTCGCTTTGGGAGAGAGGAACTTGGATATTTTTACTACCCGAGATTCTTCTTCAGTCCCTATATCACAGTCTTCCACTTCTTCTGGTTGGGGCTGCAAAGTGGATTTCACAGGTACATCGTTCTGATCGAAAAGCCTTTCTAGTGGAATCAATCCTTTCAGAATTTGATTGTTTTTAAGGACCAGCATACGATGATCTGCAATTTTTTCTCAGAAGGTTTCAGGGTCTTCCCCTTCTTGCATGATCCACATTGAGTCATTCTGATTTTCTTGGTCAGCATGAGTTTTAGAGAATTTGCCTACTACTGTAAGGAATTTCTTGATTTTCTCGTCATCTTCAAAGACTTGCCAGTGTCGGATATTGTCTGGTATGGAGGGTTTGTACCTAATTTCAATGTGATACTTCAGTTTGAAGGTAGTGGGGGGAGAGAAGGTTGAAGCTACCTTCGCCAATGCATCAACATGTAGATTCTCTGCGCGAGGGACAAAATGGAAATTCACGGATGAGAATTTTTTTTCCATGAGATCCCAAGCAAAATTTCTATACGTTCTTAGTCTGGGATGCTTGGCTAGGTACTGTCGGTTTACTTATTTGACTATTAATTCCGTATCACCATATACTTCCAAGTTCCTTATATTTAGCTTTTTGGCAGCCTCTAATCCTAAGATCAATGCTTCATATTCACATACGTTATTAGTATAATCTATGTCCCACTACAAATGGTAAGAGAAAGGAACAATGAACTTACCTTCAGGCGCCACTAAAAGCACTCCAGCACCTGCCCCTTCAGAAGATAAGGCACCATCAAAGTACATTTTCCAGACACGAGTACTACACAACTCTTCTGTCATGAGGTTTGGCTCTTCTTGCTTTGTATCGATTTCCTCTGCACACCCATCCAAACCATCATCAAAGGACAAGATGCAATTTCCCAGATCTTGATCTGCAATGTAAATAGGGAAGTTGTTTGGGTTTTGAGGGTCACTGACCATATATGCTAATCTTGTTTCTCTGTACAACCGAGTGAAATGACCACCGAACACAGGGATTGTGGCATAAGTCATGTCCAACTATAGAGAACCCCCCAACTTTTCTCCCCATGACCTAGATAACAACATGCCATACTTAGGGGGAATATCTGCGATAATCACATCCATCAGGATACTCTTAACCGGGACCTACGCCAGGGTAACAACCAGATATTTTATCATCCCCATGCATTTAACCTTCCTCGAGTCAAAAGAGTACAGATTTCCATAAGGTCTTGTGATCTGGAGACCCAACTTCTCCATTATAATCTTGGGCATAACATTATGGGAAGCTCTGGAGTCTAACATACAATTATGCAGCAACTGATCATATACATTCAGAGTGATATAAAAGGGGGCGATGTTGTCTTTGGACCCTTCAAAATGGGGACCAAAAGTGATGTTAGGTATATCATCTTCCAAGTTTATAACATCAGACTGGCTTTCTAGTTCAGAGACACCAATCATTTTGGTAATTTGTTTGCAATAACAGGGGTTTTTCGCTAATTCCACCAAAGGGATTGGTATCTTAATTTTGTTTAACTCATTTTCAAAACTGAAAGCTCCGCTCACCTTGTCTGTTTCTCCGGTTGAGACTTCCAAATTCTTCCTTTCTGACTTATTTGTCTGGACAGATTTATCACTCATGGTCCTAGTTGAAGACGTAGCTTTATTTACGGGTTCGGTTCCCTGTGTTTGAGTTCCAACTTTTTCCACCTCGGACTCTTGGGCGCTTACTAGTTTAGTTTTGTTGTTGAGTGATAAGGTCTGGTCTGAAGGAGGCTCGTAAGCTTGACCTCTCTGAAGGATTTTCTTGGGTTGAGTTGTTGAGGTGGGCTTACTCTTAGATCTCAGGTTGTACCTCGGTTGAAAATCAACCATCATTATCTCAGTTTCTGGTTAGGATTCACAGATCTCAATGTGATCACCCTCTTCACTCTCATTTGGTGTTTCCGGCATATTTAGAGACTTTTAATAGTCTTCGCGAGTCAGATATGGTTGACTACAGTCATCACCGAAATTCGTGACATCATTATCCGAATCCTCGAAGTCTTGAAAATTGTTAGCTCCTATAAAATTTTCATTCTTTAAGGGAGCTTGTATTTTTTGATCTTCCTTTTTTATCTTTTTTTGTTGGTTCGGGGGTTTTGGGTTCCTCTTGAAATCTTTTTTGGGGTAAGAGTCAGCCTTAGCCTGTTCAAGTTNTTTATTTGTCTTTGTTGGTTCGGAGTGTTTGGGTTCCTCTTGAAATCTTTTTTGGGGTAAGAGTCAACCTTAGCCTGTTCGAGTTCTATTCGGGCTATTTTATTCGACAACTCTTTAATCACTCTAGCCATATCATCCACCCTATCGTCTGAGGATCTATTGGACCCTGAAGGGCCTGCTTGTTCTCTAAAGCTATTGGTCTCTCGGTTTCCAGTCTCTAATCTAGATTTAAGCTTACCCGAAGCCATCATGTTAGACTCTATTTCTACCGCATCGTCCTGCATCTAGTTTAAGGTGGCTCCCCTTCGCTCTCGCAGGAGGAGTGCAAAATTAGGCTCGAAAGCTCCAACAAAAGTTACTTTGGCCGCAAGTTGTGATGGTTTAACCTCAGCCGAGATTTTATTGTACAATTTGTTGAATCTCTAAATGAATTCCATGACTGTTTCTGAGTTCTTTTTCTTCAAAGACCCAAATTCGGTTAGATAATAGAGATGATCTTTTTGCTCTCCTCATTGTCTGAGGAAAGCATCTTCCAAAGCGTCATATGACAGGATAGAGGCTGCGGGTAGGCTCCGAAACCAAGTTCGGACCTGACCTTCAAAAGTTTGGACAAGGAGTCTCGAATATACATCCTCGTGCTCGATACCGAAGATATCTGTGAATTGGTCGAAAAAATTAATATGTTCGGCCGCAGTCAGATCCCCCTCTCCGGTGAATTTCGGTAGGTTTTTTATGTAATTTTCTGGAAGATCATGTAGTGGAACGGGAAATACTAATGGAGCACATCTGGCTGCGACCTTCGCGAAAACTCTGGGAGGGGAGGCAGGCCCTTGACCTCCACCTCCTCCACCTCCACCTCCTCCTGGAGGGGCTCCTCCCCCTCCTCCTTCGATAAACCCTCCTCCTACAAACCCTCCACCTCCTCCTCTGGCAGCTGCCATCGTTGTTTGTGGGAAGTTATAAAGGGGGTTTTGGAAAATTAAAAGGGAATCTTTATTTTCTTCGCGGAGAGGAAAATCCGATGAGGAAAGATAAGGAACGCGAGGAGTCGATTCCTCGGATTTGCAAGAGATGGAATTGGGAAAACTGACAGGTGTGAGAAATGAGTGTGTAACACACTCTTCAGAATTTGGTGAAGTCGGGAAATTCAACTAAATATAAGAAGGTATTTTAAAAGCCGACGAACCTTCAAGAGGGCCCTTTCCCCTCTATACTAAGGGGATTGTTGGATGAATCTCACTCCTAATTTCGGAGTAGATTGGCGTTGAATGTTTAGCATCAAAGCGAGGATTGAGCGAAGTCGAGGGTTCGGAAGGACTCTCAACCTTCAGTGATGGGATTTCAAGTTGGTAAAATGCAACGGTTGGCTTAAAAGAGCCTCTCGTCTTTAGAATTTTTTCGGGATCGGTAACGGGTGTAATCTGCTCACCATCCGGGTTTTGTCTGGTATTCCTTCGACCGAATGCCAGTTTATTTCTTCGTGGAGTCACCAAGTGAAAGATAAAAAGCCTTAAAAGGTGTGTACTCTTTGTTCACTATCAAAGGGTAACAAATTTCAACGAAAAACAAATGTCGTTCTCCCAGGGAAAAAGATTTCGTAACTTTGTTCCCCGGCAACGGCGCCAGAAAGATGTTGTTCTTGAGTCTGTACTTAAGGCTTAAAAGTACAGTGTCAAGGCATCCGAAAGTGGTTAAAATATGGAGAAGGGAGAAACGTCAACCTTCGGAGAAGGAAACTAAGGGAGATTTCTTCGTTGGCGTTGTCTAGCTTCCAACTGCTCCTGAATAGTTATGTCTCGTTCAATGGCTGCCCATGATTGTTCAAGTCCGGCCCGGTTAGTTGCCATTTTAAGGATGGTGTCGAAGAGGTTTAAGGCGATGTGTGTTTGGTTCAATAGTCCAGGTTCAACGTTAGGTTGAGTTGGTACAGGAACTGTCATGGGGGAACAGTACAGGTAGTAAAAACTTTAAGAAAGGTTGAGTGCTGTCTCAGTTTGATCTTATAAAAGAGAACTTACGGTTGCAGAAATAAAATATGGAAGCAAATCTAAGGCTCGTTCCCATAACAGTATTATATTTTAATAAAAGGTGTGGGTGAGAGAAAAACATTAAGCCGTTTACAGTGTAAGGTTCCTACCAGGGGAAAATCTCACGACACAAACGGGAGAGGAAAATATGTAAGAAAATAACCAATGTAACAAAGAATACATGTAGAATTCCGAAAATGCAGATCGGTCTTACACCCGCTGATAGCTGGTGCAGAGGAAAGACAATAAACAATTACTGAAAACCCAAATTCATTCGTTATAGTAGTGGTCGTACTAAAGTATAACGAAGCACATCAATTATGAATATGAATTGAAATGGAAAAATGAGAAATGAGGAAGCAAACTTGTAATACAATAGTGACGNCGGAATTGAGAATCTCTAGATCTACTTGTATTAACTCTCAATGTAAAATTCTATTACAAAGATACAAAAAGGTCCAGCCCTGTTTATTTCTTTCTGTGATACATTTATACAACTTTTTACAAAGCAGGTAGAATCTCAATAGTCACACAATTTTCGGTTATGACAGAGGAGAGGGAAATCGCTCCATTTCTCCCATTCTGCCGTTACTTGGTGCCAGGCGTTTGCCATTGTGTGAGCTCTGTACAGGCAATACATCTGTCCACAAGCTGAGATATTAACCGCGACGGTTCAACTTGACAACTGGCTTCGAAGAAGTAGCATTCCCGGGCCAACTATTGTAGCCTATCCTCCATCTGTCCATCGATGATGTCGATGGCACATAGTTGAGCGCTGGTTTTGATCATGCACCTATCAACTTGGACTATGTCCACCACGGTCAACTGAGAGATATCGGCCGAATCTCTCTCTTCCTTTTCTTTCAGATCAAGTGAGATCTGTTCCACATTCATCTGTATCAACGTCTCGGCATCGCCTCCATTGTCGATGCCCAGTAGCTCGCCGTCTATAGAATTTAAAGCCTCCTCCAAGGAATGGGTTATCTTCAGGGCTTGTTGCTTGCCCTCGGCGATGTTATGCTCCCATTCCTTCAACAAAATATTTCCCCTGGTTTGTTCTGAGATGGTGAGCCTGTGAGAACCTGTGGAAACTCTGTTATTCTTGGCTATCACCGCCTCCTGGAAGGCGACCCGAGCCGCTCCTGCATCCCTTTCTCTGGCAGCTAGGTTCTCGGAAACCTGGTTTACCAACAGACAATTTTCTCGGATCGCTCCCATCTTGGCGAGCAAATTCTGTTGAGCCGAAGAGATTCTGCTCCAAATTTCGATTGCCTGGGATTTGAACATCTCAACATTGATCATTCTACTTTCGGCGATCTCTACTCGAGCCCGCAGCTCTTCAATCAAATTCCTTTGTTGGCCTGCCTGTGTTCGACCGTCTTGGACCACTAGCTGTGCTTGCTCGAGCTTGGTTTTGAGCACCTCTATTTCATTTTTATCAGCCAATCTGGCCTGTTCTATCTCCACGCTCACCTGGCCTTTAGCATTTTCCATGGCCGAGGCCAATCTGGCCTTGAGAGTTCTGATTAGGCGATTTTTTCTTTTGAGTTGGTTCTTTAAAAGTCCGACCAAAAATTGATTCACCGATGCATACGCTCCTAGCGTCCCTGCAATCTTAGTGGAGAATTGCTCATTCTTTTTAGTTTTTACGTCTGTCATAACTTTGTACTTCTTAGCAGTCGACTCTCCCTCCTGGTAGAATTCCCTTTTTACTACCGCTTTTCTCTTTTTATCAAAGAAGAAGTCGTTCGGAGGGAGTTCTTCTGCTCTTATGGGCCTCAGCTCCTCATTGAATATCCATACTTCTTCGATATTCCCCTGCATCGACTGCAAGGGGGTGATAGAAGTGATGGGTTCCCCGATTTGTTTCGTCGATTTTCCTGGGGTGTCGATCGGGTTTTGCTTCTTTGGCGGTTCTAGGGTCTTTGTCTCGGTCTCCGGATTCTGTTTCTTTGGCGGGTCCGGAGTCTGTACCTCTGCTTTGGGATTCTTCGTTTGTTCCTCCTCATCTTGGTGTTTTCCCGAGTCAGGAGTTGCATCTTTGGAACCTTCTGCATCCTTTTGTTTTGTCTCAGAAACACCCGGACTCTCACCTCGCAACATAGTGGGGAGACAGCTTCGTCTATGTTCCTGGAATCTCAATACAGCGGCTGTGTCTTCAGGTGCCAAGGATTGGATCTGGGCTAGAACTTCTTCATAAACCTCGCCCATCAGAAAATGTCATCCGAGGGTGAATTCTCATGCTCAAATATCTTGAGCCCACAATTAGCTAAATGGTTGCTCACAACCCTCTGTGGATCATGCTTCTTATTTTCGATGGAGGCCAAATTTAGGTCTTCCAGGGCTTCCGCCTCGGCTTTGGCATGCTCGAAATCTAATAAAGAATAAGAATTCAACCGAATGGGAAAAGACGACCATACCTTCTTTGAGTACCCTTTGAGTTCTTTACTCACACCGCCAATTACCGTCTGCCGGGCGACCTCGCGACAAGCCATCTTGTCAGGAATGAACAATGGCAGCGCATGAGGGGGAACAAAAGCCCCGAAAACTCTGAAGTATGAAAACTCTGCCTCCACGTACCAGTCCGCTATGCTGCTCAGATTAGTCGCAATGCTGTCCGAAATACGGGGTGGTGGGTGACCAAAAATGGCGATATGCAGGGGCACCATCACCCAGTTAAAAATTTCATAGGCAAAACTTTCTACTTTATTTTCCCATAGTTTTTCATGATATACATGTATGGGTTTCTCTTCGGCTAGAGTCCAACCCCAACTCATCAATGGAAATGGTGTCATAGAACATATTGCGTCCATAACATACGCGGACATGAAGAACGAGGACGACCTCCCATTTTCCTTCTGCCCAATTAAAAGAGAAACCTTCTGCGACCCGAAACATTAGAGGCACCCACGCAAGGAAAAAATGCGATGTGTCCTCTCTCCGATATAGCCGACATGTCATCATGGCCACATATTTATACTGTGGTTCCAACGAAGCGATTGAATAAACGCCCTGGTCATTAGCTCTGAACTTCGCGGTGCGTGAAACCCAATCCTTTATCAAACTGGGCATGGTTTTATCATACTGTATGCACTCCTTCTCTTTGAATTCCTCTAGGAACTCGGAGCCATATGAGTAATCAGACATCGCGGGTAGCTTATACATAGTTTGTAGATGCTCTGGCCTAAAAGTCCCGACAGTGACTCGCTGCCCGTTCATGATAGTCCTGGTCGGTATGTCCACGTGCTCCAATGCCCATCGGATCATGTCATAATATGGAAGCAACCGTGGCCTGGCTGCTACTCTGTGCATACCGGATTGGACGACTATCTTGTACTTGGTGTTTAGATCATCTCTTTCATTGTCGTCGAAGTCATCTGAATAATTCACCAATTCTGATTGCAGAACGTTTGACACAAATGACCAGTTAAGGACCGAGTCGACACTTCGGGGTGAAGTATCAGAGACATTGTCTGCGCCTTGTCCTGCAACCTCAACATTCACCTTTGCTGCTTTCCGCGGAGCCATGGCTGAAGCTTGCGTTTTAGCTCTTTTGCGATAGAATGCGTATACATACAGAAATTAGTTTACTCAGAAGTGATGAGCTCTGCGTGCTTATGAAAATGTGTTCGTTATAATGAAATGAAACTCTTACATATATTTGAAAACTTGGTACCTTTCAAAATAAGCCTGTCAAATCGTAATTAGAAATAAATTTATTGCGTAAAATCCGATCTTACATTTATAGATTTACCCTATTTCCCATTAATGTCATGAATTTTGGCGGTTTAAAAGTCAGTTGGCATATGGAGTGAAAAAGATTCCTCGAGAATCGTGCAAGCATCGAAACGCGGGATGTGTCTGATTCAGCTTAATTCCCCCAATCTCACCAACGGTAATTAATATCTCGCTATTCGTTATATCGGGAAATTTTCTTTAACATTTTGAGTCTCTAACTCCCGAGACTGCGAAGATCGATTTAGGTTTAATTAAAGGTAATCGCGGTTTGGGGCTTGGTTAATTTTATAATTTTCACCTTCGCCATATCGCGAATCGGAGCTTTGAAGATAAGTTTCTGGGAGATTTGTATGCCGAGTCGCAAAACCGCGAGATGGCGATAACAAGACTTAATTAAGGGGGAGATAATCTTGGATTAAGTGATTAATTAAGCATGTTATAATTACATCGTGACTTCGTGGGTCGGGGTTTAGAAGCTGTAACTTTTGAAAAAGATAGTGCCAAGTGGCGAAATGCCGAGGACAAACTTTACTACGGTTATCTTTTTTCCTTTAATCCTTGACATGGGTTATGCAGAAAAGACCTCGTATTCTCGGCTCTCGGGGTTGTAAAAATAAAAACTTTGGTTTGGCGAACGCCGAGGCGCGAAACCTCGACGACGTCTAATCATGAGTTAAAAGATTTTACCCTGGTTACTTCTTTGAGTGAAAAATTAAAATGACTTCGCCGTTTTGTGACTCGGGGCGTGTGAATTCATGAATTATAGTATCCGACCTGCGAGATCCCGAAATAAAACAAAAAGAGTGAACATTCTTACGAAAGGTAGGACTTGTTTCGAGAGTAGAAAAACATTGCTGCTCATGTGACAAGGTTTCAGAGGTCTCAAAACCTTGGAGGGAAAAAGCAAACCATCTTTAGATTTCAAGTATCAAAATGAAAATTGTGATAGACAAAACAAAACAAGGGCGGCTCCAACATGTGGTACGAAATTCCCTGTCCGATGGTTAGGTCTGAGAGCTTCTACGGATGGGCGGTTCGCCCCATACCCTCATTTACTCTTGAGGAGCCTCCCCACCTACCATCCGGGCAGGTAACTCATTTCGGGGTCTGAGAGAAAGCTTTGGTTTTCCCGAGCATGTACAAACTAGTACAGTTTTGGTTTGGTGGAAGTTAACACAACCACTCCCGCTCCCTTCCACCACCTCTCATTATCCATCGTGGTCTCTTTTCATCACATCCCCCTCTCAGCAGTCATGCAACATATATTCATACATCATTTACATTCCTTGGACCTTTTATACAAAGGTCCGTTAAATCAAACATTCACAATCTTTGAGTTTTCCATAGTTCTTGGCCAGTATAGTTATTTTTACAGGTTGGGGGAAACAGGGTGTTACAACAAAGTAAAGCATACCATGCTATATCTCTTTATTCCCCTGTCAATAATTAAACTCTATTGCACAAATCAGGATGACTAGGATGAGAAAGTTCCAACTGTGTTATGGGCATGCAGGACTACCACGAAACAATTAAACAGGTATACTCCTTTTCAACTGGTCTATGACAGAGAAACATTTTTTCCAGCTGAATTTCTCACCCCAAGTTATTCATTGTGTAATATACTAAGATGAAAAATGATGACTCACTTGTTGAGAAGGTTGAGGAACTAATGGAACTTGAGGAAGCTAGATTCTTAGAAAATTTTCATCAGACTGTGGAGAAATCCTGACAAAAGGCCTAACATGATCGACATATAAATCATAAATCATTTATACAATAAAAAGTATCAGAAACAAGGTGACCTCAAATTTTTATACGATAACAAGTATCAGAAACATCCAGAGAAGCTCCAAATGTTTTGGCTTGGGCCTTTTATAGTTACGAAAATTCGTGACTATGGAGCTGTCAAATTAGCACAACCCGATGGAATTATTTGACCTGGCTATGTGAATGGTGCATGCATTAATCCGTACCTTTATAACTCATGAATAAGGTTTTGGTACGCTCTTGTATTTGGGAGTGTGGTTTGTAGGTAGGATTTCTATTTCAGTCTTTATTTGCTGGTTTCTTCAATAAAATGGTGATGTGTCCAGCTATGACCGACCCTACAAGTCTAATAGTTATTTCGATGTCGTCTATCCTGGATATCACCTTTGTGGTCGAGGAAGTATCAATTGTAAATGTGTTGACCTGCACAGAATAGATCTAGTTAAACAATGATACACACATTTGCAGAGAGAATTGGAAAAAGAAGAACAAGGAGAGAAAGAATGGAAAGAATTCTCATTAACCGTTATGAATAATGAATAATTTACACATGATATACTCTGTGTAACTCAATGAGTTCGACTTGAGGTGAAC
>SNQJ01S0077956.1:12134-48448 GCA_010110895.2 Picea sitchensis | reverse complement strand
CAACTGATTGCTCTCCTTACAAAGAAAAGATGAAATGTGGGTGAAATAACTCCAAGCTTATCCACTCAAGTGAGGGGTGAATAGCTTATGAAATGCAGCTTACAATATGTATTACCAAAGAAGGGGTCTCTAGCAATCTCAACAGCATAACAGTATGAAGAATTCCTTGAAGAAATGGTGGTCATTCATGGATTTTTATAGCCAAGCATTGGGTTATTATGCAACCTCTTTTGAATGTGAAAAGGGGCTCTTTAGGGCACAATTAGGTCTTTGACCAGCCTCCCCACGCAAATTGAGCTCGGATTTGGTGTCAAATCGACTTGGGAGCCGATCCATTAGTGGTTGGGAGGCCGACCAGCTTCATAAATGCGTTGTTTGGCAGGTGCGCGGATTTTGCACCCCACAGCCGCACATATGTGCTCCAGGTACGAAGATGTTGCGCGCGCACGTGCGTGCCCAGTGGGTGAAAAGCGCCTTGTAATTTTTTGTCCATTTTGTATAGTTTTGACCCTTTTGCTGTGCTGTGGAATTAATCCTTGTGCTATGAATGACTGTTTTTCTGTGCTGATGATGCGGAGTTCTTGTCGCCCTGTGCGGATGAAATTTCAGTGATAACACAGGGGAAGACCTAGGGTTCAATGCTACAACAACACACCAACAAAACCCTAACTACCAACCCTTTCGGCATCACCTACGAAGTAGATGAAGTCTCACCTGAAGTAGAGGCAGGGGTGGTTGTAGGACTCAGATGTCTACAACCTTAGCCAGGACATAGATCTATGATTCTAACCACTTAACAAAGCACTCAACAATTATACTTATCAACATTCAGTTCTTAGTAACAATGCAAACAAGCCCTAATTATAGTACAACACAATATTCATTCAAATCTAGCATTTAGCAACACTTAGCATGACATAAAAGATCAGTTCTTACCAGATTCAACACTCAACACATGTATATAAGTCATATCTAACATTCATCCATAATATTAAGCACAAAGCATTAACACATCTATCATTCATCTAAGTCAAGGCACTGAGCAATACACACATCAACACATCGCATGAAGCAAAGCAACAAAATGTGTACATGGTTCACCTCCACCCTGGGGCTTACGTCCACCAACGCTTCTTCTCTTCTTTATTAGCTTCAATTAGTCATCTACATGCACAAATCCTAAAAAACCCTACTCTGCATAGGACAGGAGATCTGCGTGCACCTCGCTAGATCCTCCTTCCCCAAGCTAGGTCAAGCACAAAGCTTTCCACAGTCTATGCACAAAGCACTACAAATGACTTGCACTCAGCTCTACAAGTCTCACACAATATGCACAAAAACAATATCTACTCAGCACTTAGCACTTTCGATCACACAGATCAAACTTGTAGCTCTTTACTTACTTCGCCTAGATACTTATTTATACATTACAAAAGTGGGCCTGGGCATGGGTAAACCCATGGGCCAACATTCCCATACCCGTTACATAATCCCAAAACCAAAAAAGTCCTAAAAAGGGGCCGAGATCCCATGATATTTGCTTCTTCTTGTGCTCCGTCTTTGACAGCCTGTTGAAGTCCCAAAAATAGGTCAATTATGACCAAGCATCCTCAAAACTTGGTTAAGGGCCAAAAGGCCTCCAACACTCACTTGTGACTCATCTCGAGTCACTCTAATCTAGGTAGTTCTGCTTCGAAAGCCTCAAACTTTGCTCAAGATGATTCGACGTGTTGCTGTTCTATGACCTCTTGTTCTGTGAATTCTTGGATGATTTCCTCGTTCACAGGTCCCTCTAGGCATTATTCAGCTGCAGAAACAACTTTCTCTAGTTTTGCTCCTCATCCTTCTATCTCTATGAACAGTTGGTAAGCCTAATCCTATACAGGTTAGAGCCTCTAAGTCACTTCCATGAATTTTCTCTATACAGTGTGAACCTGCTGCTGGGTAGTGCGCTTCTCTTGGGATCGCTTCATTATTTCAATAGATGATAGGGGCTTCAACTGTGCCTTTATTTTTTTTGCTTGCTGCTTCACCTCCTGGAGCTGCAACTCCAGTGACTTCAGTTATGAATTCTCAGTGAGTTTCTCATAATTTTGGGCACTACGATCACTGAGTTGCTTTCATTCCATGGAAAGGGCCTTTATTCTCTCAACTACACTTCGGGCAGTTGCTTCTCTTTGATCTCTTACATCTTGCAGAGTGCTAGACACTATGTGGAGCTCTAAATCTGCTATTCTTTGTTGTAGCTATTAGATGGATTCTGTGAGCTACTCTACTTGATGCTCAACCCGATATTCTTCCTGTGGATCACAACCCATCACAGAGAGAAGTGCCCCGTTGACTTCTTCTTTTACCTTGAGTTGCCCTGCGAGAAACTGTTCCTTTTCTTGCTACATTTGCACTTTCTCCTCATCAAACTTTGTCTGGACAGAAATATTCTTCTACTCTGCAAATCGATGCTATTCTACAAGTACTCCTTATACTTTATTCAAAGCCTGGGTGGCTTGTTTTGTTTCTTCTTATGCTCGTTGAAGGTAAGCTTCAGTTGCATATGCTAGTCGATGGAGTTGGGCTGGCTCATCTCCCAACACTTGTTCTCCTGATGGCAGGGGCATAGTGGAGGATACACGACTAGACTGAAGAGCCTGCTGTACCCCTTAGAGTTCGACCTCAATTCTATTTTACATTTCCTCCTTCTTAGCTTCTTGTTTCTCCGTGATTTCCAGTGAGGAGTCATTTAAATCTGCTACATTGAAGTCAAAGTCATCCGTAGTAAGCACAGTCTTCATCTTGGTCACGACGACTCGCGATTTATTCCAGGAAGAAGGTTTCGGGGGAGAAACCTTCCTATTCTTCAGGGGATCGGTCTCTTCTCTAGGTGGTGTTACTTCGCCTTTCTTTTTTTTTAGCTTCTCTTTCCTTCATCTCTTCTACATTGTCATCACCTCCTCGCTCAGGTGATATCAAAGTAGTCTTCCCTGAGGTGTTTCTTAGGTCTTGAACCTCTTCAGTCTGCTTCATTTTGCTGGGTCCAGGTGTATCTTGTTCTTTATGCGCTGTCTCCTGGTTGTCAAGGTCAGACATCTTTGCAGGGTCAGTGGGGATAAGGAGATATTCCGACCAGTCCTTAGTGATCTCCTCAAGAACCTCTTTTGTGAGCTTGTAGTACGACTGCAACCGTTCCTTATGTTCATCGATTCGCGCTAAACTTCATTAGGGGTCAGAATATCTGTAAGGTGTTTGGAGTCATACAAGGCTCTACTTCTATGTCTCTCTTCAGCTGAAGGTAGTACGTATGAAAAACAACATTCAACTGCCACTGTTTGTTCATAGCACTTGAATACCATAGCATAGTGAACTTCGAGGCGAGCGACTCAAATGGTTCGATATCCGGGAAGGTCACACCTTCCATCATCTCCCAGGAAATAAAGGTGATGAGAATCAGGAGCCAGCTAAAATGCAACTCATAGCCCTGATCCTACGCTTCACGACAATCTAGCTCAAGCTGATTGACTAGGTACTTCACCCAGTTCATCTATAGACCTTCTACACACTTCCCCGCAAGGTCAATGATGAAGCCCGTGACCTGCGTGGGTCTGTTCTTTCGTACCATCTTTCCAGCTATTAACTGACATGATAAGTGCACTACGCCATTCTATATGGAGGCTACCTTGTAGCCTCGCGTCCCCTTCTCCACATCCCTATATGTATCCTTGATCTTCTGTGATAGTGCACGATCTATGGATTTTCCTGGGTAGAACTCCTGTGGATCAGGTCCTTGCATACTCAACCCTGTGATCATATGGATCAGCATCGGATCGACTCTAATATGATGGTCTAGCCATAATTAGCCACCATGGAAGCACGACAACAGGATCTTAACACACGCGTTAACCTCCTGTTGCCTTCCAAAGTGCGGTATATTCCTTACATTTAAGAGGGTGGAATGCGCGAGGTCCATAGTCCATTGCTGAGGGATTATCTTTGAGTTTTTCCCCTTCGTCCGGATCAGGTACTTATACAGGGCAAGCATACTGTATTTTTTTCAATCTCCCAGGTTGAAGTCACTGAAATTCAACACTGTGATCTTATCCTGCTGTGCTCAAACTGAGCGTATCCCCTTTGGGAGGTACACAATAACCATGGTGTATGTGAAATCTTGTGGCACACTATCACGACTCACTGTGTCGGCCAGAGGTGGGATGTAGTTAGGTAATATGGACAGGATCAACTTTGCATTGGCTAAGTCATCTCTGTGCTTGGTTCTCTTCTTTGTTGTCAATCAGGATGGCCCCGATCCATGAGCAGTCGACGGAGAGGCTTTCAATACTCTCGTCAATGATTCTTGTATACCTACAGACATCGAAATTACTCTTTCAGTCATGAGGTCGATGAGAACTTCCTCGAAAATATTCTCTGCAACACTGAACTCCTCCGACATACACACTTGAGGTTGAAAATATCGAGTTTGAAGAGCAATCTTTCAATCCAGTGGGATAGATGGAAAGAGAATGATGATCGCTGTGCGAGAATAAACTAATCTGTGGGCTCAAATTGATGGTTAACAAAATTGTTCTTGGTGCATGGCGCGATGGGATAAATAGATTACTTGGAAACAAATCTCTCCAACGGACGAGAAGCCTTCATTAACTCAGTTCTGTCTGTTACATCGCGGTCCCAATGGTCTGGTGATGAGCTATCAAACCATAAATTCCTTTCTTCCCGTTCGGTTTGTCAGTCTAACGGTTATACTGTTCCCAATGACTATCTTGCTTCTCCATGGTGAAGTGCCATGTGACGTTGTTCTGATATCCCAATGAAGTTCCAATTTTTCAAATTTCCCTTTTGCAAAGTTGCTTCTGGAACTTTTTGTAACTTTTCGATCTTATCTCTCTTCTTACTTAGTTTTTGTGCCTTCTTTTTAGTGAGCTTCATCTCGGTATTCCTTTTTCCATTCAGGTTCTTATCTTATTTCGGCAGTGTAACTTCACGTTGTTGAGGTTCCTTCCTAGAAATCGAGGGTAATACTTCATCTCTATCTGGAATAGGTACTTCATTCTTATGTGGGTCTTCTAATGTTCTTCTAGATTTGACATCCAAGTCTCTGGTTTGAGATAGCTTCGTCTGGTTCTCCTGTTCTTCAATCAAGTGTGCAATCCTCCTAGTCATGAAATATTTCAATGCTTACTTCTTCTGCTCTAGGGATTCTTCTTCTTTTCTTCTGGCTTGGTCCCTTTCAATCCAAGGTCTTCCTAGTAACATAGAAAATGGGGCGTTGTTCTCAATAAATTTAACAACTTCAAATTCTTCCTCTGTTGAAGTTCCATCTGCACTCATAGAAATCTGGGTAAGTTTTCCACAAAGGTTTATCAATTTTCCTCTGAATAGTCCTATTCCTCCCAATGAAGGAATCATAGCAGGCTTTCATAGAATTTCCCAAGTTCTTTCTATCATAATATTCACTTGTGTTTCTTCATCCAGAATACAATAAATGTCGAAGTTTCCTATTCTTGCTTCAATGCATTCTTTTTCTTTAAATACCTATGATAAACTGACATGTCGATGATAATTCAGGGTTTCTTTCATCTGTAGCAATACTTTCTCAGATTATTTTTGGGGTTCTGTCATAATCTCAGTTTTTGGATCTACCTTAGGGTTTTCTTGGTTCATATTCATTATTTCTACCTTAGCAATCATTCTAGGGAAATATGTTGGGACAGGAGCAGACCCAGGGTTCAACTCCAAGAGCGCACCAACAAGCCCTAACTACTGGCCCTTTCGGCAACACCTGCGAAGCATATGAAGTCTCACCCAAAGTAGCTATGGGGGGGTTGCAGGATAGAGGTGTCTACAACCAAAGGGAATATCAAGTGGATCTGACAGTAGAAGAATACAACATGCACCTATATCACTTATCAGCTTAGATCTACTCTGCATAACTATATAGTAGATCTAACACAATAATGCAACTAGCAGCGTATCAAATGACAAAGAACAAAGTATCAATCACACATAACGCAAAATATGTGGTTCACCCTCTCTCTAGGGATACGTCCATAGAACTGTGATTTATAATGTATTAAGATGAAGCATACAGTTCTTGTCTATGCTCTTAGCTAGCAGATCTTATTTCTTCTCCTTACTATCTCTTCCCTCCCTATGCACCCAAATGTTGGGCCCTTCGTTTTTGAGAAAGAATTGCGCAAGTTTTGAACTAAGCATGAGTCGTGCAAACTTCATCAGAGACTGGGAGAAAGAGTAACAAAAAGTAGTTGTGGAAGTCAACACAACACCAGCTAAGAAACAAATGGTTGCAACAGAACACGAAAGCATGCAAGCCAAGAAGGAAGACATAACCCAACTATATATAGGGATGAATATAATTGTAAAAGGGTTGGTTCGTTAGGTTGGGTTGGGTTATGTTGATCAGAGTCGCCCAAGTTCTGGGATTAGTCATTAGTACCTGTTGTAAAGTCGAGAAAAGACAAGCAAGAGTCTGCAATATGCCCTATTGTATGAGTTCGAGTCTGTAACAGAGAAAGGCCTCAAGGGTAATATGAAAAAGGATCAAATTTTAAAATATGATTTGTATTTCTATGTTTACTTATGCATGAAAACATTTCTTTATGGCTTATGAGTTCTATTTGATGGTTCTATGTTTAATTGCTTCTCACAGCATAAGTAGGTTTAATCCTTGCACTTAGATTGTTCAGATCTTTTAACGACTCTTGCGCAAGAACAAGAACGAGTTCCAAATGCTCCATGGATCCTCTTTAGTTTTATTCCTACCCTTCCCTATCTATCTATCTCTGCAACGCTTCAAGTGAGACTTCTTCTCTTTGAAGGAGATGAAAATTCCAACGCTCTAGACTACATGGTACCTTTTGTTTGTAACCTGAGAAGGACCCTGGTTTGATCAAATCCGTGCCAACAAAATGGTTTCGTTGCCGGGACCCATGTTAAAAGGGAACCTGTAGGGAGAATGCTACCGCTAATTCATAGATCTGGTATTGATCAATGGAGAGAAAGGAATTGTGATGCCTTCATATGGAAAAAAGTGGAACTAAGAAGAAAATCACTAGAAAACACTCGCGAAGCAATCTTTTACTCAGAAACATCAAGCGACCAGTATGATATTTTCTGGGTTAAATTCCTGTAATAATTTTTTCACTGGATAAAGAGCCTCCAAGAAGCTCCCAAGTTCCAGGGACGGGTCAATAAGATCTGCATGTGGGACACCGACAAGTTAGAAACACTCTAGCGACTAGATTGCCCAGTCCCGCGAGCTGTGGATTTCTGGGTTAACACCATGATAGAAGGATACATAATCGAATTTGCAACTAAGAATCACCAATATTTTTCACAGGTAGAGGAAATTTTCAAGAAAGGAAAAAGGGGAATACTGTTGAGAGAAATCCCCCTGTGGATTAAGGCTTTCTTGATGGAGGAGGGAATGTTGATTATATCCACAACTGAGATGGCAACGTAAACACCCTCGCTTGGGGTGGGACGAGATGGAGTGAGGGTCATGGCATGAGGAAGGGGAAGGGTTCTTTGAAAAATGGGGGGAAGACAACAATTAATGGATTCAAAAGATGAGCAAGCCTTGAAGAGAGCCACCATAGTTGAGAAGTGGTGGTGTTGCAAGATCAAGAAAGCTGCAAGACAGTCTGAAAAGTTAAGGAAATAAGGAGGATCAAGAGAGGTAGAGGAAAGATAGATGGAAGAATTGCAAAGGATGAGAATACATGAATGAATGACCAGTCAAAGATTAAACGAGAGAGAAGCAAGGAGAGAAAGAAGTCCCAAGGAAGTGAGACAAGAAGGAGAAAGTGCGGATGTAAGAGAGGAGGAAGCCAATGTGAATATTGGAGGAGAAAGGGAATATTCAACCCTGATAAGAAGATATATCGAGAATCCGAACGAAGAGATCATCCTAGTGGAAGCTAACGAGACTCCCCAGATAAAAAAAAACTGCCCTGAAGACAGTGGCTCCAACCATAAATCACCCATACCCCAAGTGCCTTCTATACAAGCAGTAAGTCTGATACTACCTTCTCATTCTATTCCAGTACAATTAATTAGTCAGTCACAACCAGGAAGTGTGAGTACAGGGAGGATATTGGCATCCCCTAGTAAATCACAAGTAGGACCGTTAGGATTCATATTGATAGGAACAACAAGTTCAGTAATGGCCAACCATATGGGAGGTTCGATTGCTAGATACCTAGAATTTTGGGGTAAGGGAGATGAAGACATTGAGCATCACTGGTTCTTGTGTGAATCCATCTGGAGATCCAGAGGGACTCCGTATGCAAATAAACTGGTCGAGTTCCAGCCTACCTTGAGAGGTCGTGATCTCAAGTGGTACATGAAGATCATTGAACAATGAGTTCCAGGGATGCAAGGTCAAGCATTCACACTTGACCAGGTACGAACGAGGTTCATAGAAGAGTTCAAATTGCCTTAGTTAGAAAAACAGGCTTTGTCTAAGTTGCATGAGATCCAATAGAGGGAAGGTGGATTAGCCTGGGAGTACAACCACAAGTTTAAATATGCCATAAGGAGGTTGGCGCATCCAATCCACGAAGAAAATTAAAGGGAATGGTACATTCAGGGGTTGCTGCCTCTGACTCGGATTTCGCTAATGAAACAATGGATAGCCATGCTGATAGACACCTTGGAACAATAAATGAAGATTGAAGCCATGGCGGGATACCCTGGGAACCTGAGAGCAAACAAACCCCCGGTAGATGCGAATCTGGTGCAACTACAAGAGCAAATATCAACACTTACATAAAATATTCAAGAGATGATGATACCTAGACTACGACGACCATAGGTCTGGTGCACTGGATGCTATATGAAAGGTTATTTGGAGAATGAATGCCCATGAGGGAGAGGAATAGGACCCCCTCAGAATCTAATGGTAACCCCACCAGGACCCACATGAGGAGTTGCGCAAGTATCACAAAACTCACCATTCCATCACCCCACCCCATATCACGCTTTCCTAGGAGGCCAAGTAACACCAACAACAGAATATTGTGAGATTTGTTGAATCCACAGGCATGGACCGAGATAGTGCCCCATCATGTAGAAGTATTCAAAAGTACCAAACATAGTACACTGTGAGTTCTGCACATCTACCATGCATACTACCAATCAATGTAGAGCATTGGATGCACTAGCGGACAGGCTAGACCAAACAACATTTAGGGTGAATGAAAACCCGCAAGGACTAGGAAGAGGTCGAGGAGGTGGAGCTGGAGGGGACTTTAGAGAAGGAATAACTGGGGGATGAGGACCAAGAAAATGTTATAACTGTGATGAAAAAGGTCACTTGGCTAGAGATTTCCCTCATTCAAGGTGGCCATGGTTCTCTCATTGCATAACGAATGGACGTGCAACCGAAGACTGTCCAGAGTTAATCACAAAGTAGGAAGATAGTGTTAAAAACCTGAATAGATCTACAAATATAATCACCAAAAATACTGAATACACAATATATCCACAAAGAAAGATAGAAGAAACCACGCCACCATGCTGAAGTAGTCCAACCACCATTGTAAAATAGGGTCCCATGTCCAATTGCTCATGTGAACCGCACATGGAAGATATCGACACCCAATAACCAACTGAAAATGATGCTCCAAAGACTCACACCTGTCATGTGGATCCAAATAAGAAGATCCATCCACATAGTGGAAAATGGTCATAGAAAAATCTGGAAGGAATAATATCACTGTAGAATATGCAGGATGGGCGCTGGTAATAATCATTGGCTCCCAATTTGTCACATTGATACTCTCTATAGAAAGTGGATTAGAGTTATCAAATAAAATATGAAAGTGGTTGTCATCCCAGAAATGACAACTATTCATATACCAATCATCACAATCAACCTCCAAATCATACCAAGCATATATTTCTTGATTATATTCATCCCTGATGTCCACCATAAGAAATCTCTCCTGTATGTTATCCAATGAATCTTGAATACTACGAAAACTATTACTGAGGTAGTTTGAGAGGCCATCCAATTTGACATCCAATGTGTCATACAATTGAGATTTGAATACTTCAGTAATTTGTAGAATTTATTTGAGGGTTTGAGAGGAAATATCCATCTGAGCACCCTATGAACTCTTCGGTCCCACAATCGTCATGAAAAAACCTAAAAAACATAATAATAAGTTACGACATAAAACCGCGGCTTTTTCTGAAAAAACCCTAAAAAACTGTTGAATTTAAAATGTTCATAAATTCACTTCCCGGACTTCGTTTCGGCTGATTTTGTTTTTGAAATTGGGTGAAATTGTAAGAGGAACTCAGATATGTAATTTTTTTGGGCAAATTCGGCCTCCAGATGCTACAGAAATAAAAAAAATTGCACCACCGTCTGCGGAAATAACCTTGAAAAATTGCAGATTTTAAAACTTCAATATCCTGACTTCCCGAACTCTGTTTTAGACGATTTGTTTTTTCAAATTGGGTGTTTTTATGAGAGGAAATCAGATATACAACCTGTTTCTACAAATGTTTCATAGAATTATAATGAAAAGTTCTGAAATGTCGCGGCCCTCTTTTTTCTTCTTTGAAAAAAAATCTGCAAAAAATAGAAAATATTTTCCCACAACGTCTGCCAAGGAAAGGGCTCTGATACCACTTGTTAAGAACCTGAATAGATCTACAAATATAATCACCACAAATACTGAATACACAATATATTCACAAAGAAAGATATAAGAAACCACACTTTATTATTACCAAACCCTTGAGGTAGGGCAACACCATACAATGGATCCTATTATGGAAGGGATCCTCTCATGTTCACTTGCCTCTTCGAGGGGGGCATCCCCCTATTGAGCTACCGCTCCAAATTCAATAATTCTCTTCATATCCCATTACATTGCTTGAACCCTTTATATAGTGCTACCATCACCTACGAACATTCTAGAGGAGGAATCTTCTACAAGTAGAACCTTCTAAGAAGTCCTCTTACATTTATTATATCTAATTACCCATTTATTATATATAACTACCATAGTGGGTCTTATTTAATAATATAGTGGACCTAGTCCACCTTACATTGAATGTCCTCCACTATTATCATTATGGACCCCTCCACTACCTCTCTAGCTACCTTATAGATAGAATATGAAAAAGAGGAACTAACCTTATCATCTCAGAGATCAAGAGGATTTCTAAGGGACAATTTCCAAACCTTAATATCGTCACTCAAGGAGGAGCGAGGATAGGAGATGATGCTGATAATCTACCCCAGATCCAGAAAGAAACACCTAAGGGAGACATGTATGACCCCACAAAGAAAAAATTGTTCTTTAAATATGCCATAGAAGTATTCCAAAATATTCCTAATCATGAAACACAAGAAAACCCTCCCCAGTTGAATATTTAACCTAAGATGGCGCAAGCCCCTACTTCACCCCCTGCACCCAAAAACCATGTAGTCATACCAAGACAGCCTGAGAAACCTCAAAATGAAATTGACCTCTGGTTTCAGTTATTCTATGACATTCTGGGGAATGATCAACTAACAGAAAAGTTGCGCAATGCACTGTACCTAGTCTTAGGGAATGAGAAACCTCAGAAGCAAGGATTAGGGATAATCTTCCTGAGAAAATTACTCAGAGAGTGAAGTGAAGAAAATTAAGAACAAACAAATAATTTTGACTGGTAGCCCAGTTAAATGACTTCGAAATTAAGGACGTCATATTAGACCTAGGGTCAGATGTGAGCATTCTTCCCAAGAAGACCTGGGAAGCCTTGGGAAAAATGAGACTGACATATTCCCCAATTTAGTTACGAATGAAAAACCAATACTGTATCTTTTCCATAGGAATACTGGAGAACGTGGAAATCGATGTAGCAGGAGTAAAAAAAATAGCTGACTTTGAAGTCATCGATATCATGGGAGACAAGGACCCCTATCCTGCATTACTTGGCATTGATTGGGCCTGTGACAACTATGCAGTAATCGATTTAAAGAAAGACACCATGACTTTAGAAGCTCATAGAATCAAAGTAGTTCAACCTTTGGATCCATATGTAGGACCTAGGTACACAGAACCAACAACCAATAATATGGAAGGAGAAGACCTAGACCATTTGTACACTGTAATAGCTGGGACTAGAAATGATTATATAAATCTTACTGCAGATGGATCAGTAAGTTGGAGAAGTATACAACCAACAGACAAAGATTTAGAACTGGCTTTTGATAGTTGGCAACAAGGCTTGCACGAACGATTCTCAAGGAGATGCATAACCATCAAAACAACTAGATGGATTGGGATCGAAGCTAGAGAACACCCAGTATACGATGACACCTTAGACCTAGACAATGTTTTGCAGAACATGGAAGAAAATGTGAGAGAAGATCAAAGAATCTCGGTACTGGACATAGCCCTTCAGAACATGCTTGCTAGATGGTGGGCCACTCATAAATCCATACTCAGAACTTGGGATGAGATGAAGCAAGCTATCAAGTCCACGTTCTGGAATAAAGAGCAACTGGAATTAGGGATGTAGACAGATCCCCACACTGCGCAACTGTTCAAAAGAGAATCAGATCCTAGAATACACATTGAATGGTGCGTAACATAGTGGCAGGCCGTGGAGATACCCTCTCACTTATGGGTTCAGTTATTTCCCCGTTCTCTAGGCTCAATCCCAGAATCTTGGTTTGTACATGAGGAAACCAGACGACAGACCAACAATTGGAAAACACTGGAAGCTCAATTTTGCAGCTCAATTTTGCAAGGACTTCTCATTCACAAGTAAGTACCCTGAGCTTGAACTAGTCTTGCAAAATCTTAAAGAACTTCTGTTTACAGCCAATAGCAATAATAGATCAAACTTTGTAGAGTGTCCCAAACATACCCAAGAAATTTAGAATAAATGCCACTTACCCTCAACTGCAAAGCCTATACAATGCTACGAGATCGACAAACATTCAAAAATCCTAGATGAATTAGAATAACTGAGAAACCTAGTCATCAAAGAGATAGACGGGAGTAGAGAAATCCAAAATACCATACCTAACTAGACCGATAGTTCCTATAATCACCCACTAAAGTTGCAAAGACTTAATATAGGAACCGAAGAGCAACCTAAGATATCCTTGGTGGGAGATTACTGGAATGAACAAAATAGTCATGAAATACAAAGTTTACTGTGAGAATATGAGGATTTTTTCCCAAAGACTTTTTTAGAATTGAAGGGAATCAAAGGAGTTATGGGAGAAATGAAGATTGATTTAAAAACAGGATCCAAGCCTATCATACATAGGCCATACCGTCTTAACCCGAGGGTAAAAGAGAACTTTAATAAGGAGATTGATAAGATGCTAGAAGCAGGTCTCATTTTTCCAGTAGAAGAAGCAGAATGGGTCAGCCTGATAGTCATCCAAAGCAAGAAAGACATTGAGGATATTTGAGTCTGTGTGGACTATAGAAGCCTCAACTCTTCCTGTGTACATGACCCCTTCCCAACACCCTTTACCAATGAGGTCCTATAACAGGTTGCGGGGAAGGAAGCATACTCATTTATAGATGGATTTTTAGGATACCATCAAGTTAGGATTGCTAAAGAAGACAAGAGAAAAACCACTTTTATTATAGAATGGGGATCCTTTGCATACAATGTAATTCCATTTGGTTTAAAGAATGCCCCTGCAGTTTTCTCCAGGATTGTGATAACAACCTTCAGAGAGTTCATTCACAAATTTATAGAAGTCTATATGGATAATTGGACGATATATATCCTTCTCAAGGAACATGTAGCACTTCTAAGGCTAATGTTTGACAAATGCAGAGAATTGCAAATCTCATTGAATCTCAGAAAATGTATCTTTTGTGTGCCACATGGCAATCTGTTGGGCCACAGAGTCTACCGAGAAGGAGTATTGGTAGACCCATCTAAAGTTACGATCATTGTGAATATGATGCCACCTACGAGTTCTAAACAATTACGCTCCACACTAGCACATACATGCTACTATAGCAGGTTCATTAGAAGATACACCAACATTACGACACCTCTGGAAAACCTCCTGAAAAAGGATGAAACGTTCCAATGGACTCCCAAATGTGATAAAGCATTTGAGACACTTAAGGAGAAGCTCATTACAACACCGATTCTGATATTCTCAAATTGGGATAAGGAATTTCACGTCCATGTAGATGCTTCAGGAATTGCCTTAGGAGCTATCTTAATGCAACCTAGAGATGGAGCTATGGATCACCCCATCTACTTTGCGAGTCGGAAGCTGTCGCAAGAAGAGCACAACTATACAATGACAGAAAGGGAAGGCTTAGAAATGATTTATGCTTTACAGAAATTTAGACATTATCTGCTCGGTTCCCATTTCAAATTATTCACTGACGATTCCACATTAAAATACCTAGTTAACAAACCTGTGATGGAAGGGAGAATTTGTAGATGGCTACTGCTATTTAAGGAATTTTCCTTCGAAGTTATCATCAAGCTGGGACAATGCAATGTCGGACTCGATCATCTATCCATACTAGAGTCAGGAGAATGTGGCGGAGCAATGGACGACCAACTCCCAGACGCATATTTGTTCAGGATTGAGGCCATACCAAAATATCTAGAGGACATAGAAGTCTTTGTCAGTACAAGAACTTGTCCTGAAATGTATTCTGCAACCCAGAAAATCCATATGGTTGTTAGAGAAACAAATTACCAGTTGATTGTCGGACAATTGTATAAACTAGGACTAGACAACATTCTCAGACGATGCGTCTTGGATCACGAAAGGTAGGATATACTCTGGGAATTCCATAGTGGAGTTGCAGGAGGCCACATAGGAGGAAAGGCCACGATACAAAAATTTCTACAGGAAGGACTTTGGTGGGAAACACTTTTCAAGGATGTAAAACCACACGCTATATTTTGTGATGTTTGTCAACGGGTAGTCAAGCTTTCACGTTGAGACAAACTACCACTACAACTAGTTAGAGCTCTACATGCATTTGGGAGATAGGCAGTTGACTTCATCGGACCAGTCAACCCCACAACCAAACATTCAAAGGCTATATACATAATTACCGCAACCGA
Source organism: Picea sitchensis (assembly GCA_010110895.2). NCBI lineage: Eukaryota > Viridiplantae > Streptophyta > Pinopsida > Pinales > Pinaceae > Picea > Picea sitchensis. The sequence goes on along the minus strand of SNQJ01S0077956.1, from coordinate 33,343 downwards.
CTACCTTACCCAGTGGGTAGAAGAAACAACAGTACATGACTGTTCGATAGATACGATTGCCCAGTTCATCTTTGAAAATATCATTTCCCGCTTTGGATGCCCCAGGAACCTAACCAGCGACCATGGAGCTCATTTCATTAGCAACACCATATAAAAACTTACATCATAATTTATGATTCAACATCACAAGAGTAGTCCATACCACCCACGGGCCAACGGAATAGTCGAATCCTTCAACAAGATCCTGGAAAGGGGACTAACAAAGGTCTGTTGCATAGATCAAGAGGACTGGGATGATAGAGTTCCAATGGTACTATGGGTCTACAGAAAAACCACAAAGAAACTCCACAGATACACACCGTTCCAACTAGTTTATGGGAGAGAGGCAGTGGTGCCCACATAATTCATCACTCCAAGTCTGTATATTGCCCAAGCCACATGCATGAAAAATGAAGAATCAATGATGCAGAGACTTGCAGAGCTCCAAGAACTCGAAGAAACTGGATTTCTAGTAGACTTCCATCTGTCGGTTGAAAAGGTGAGACAAAAATCTTGGCATGACCGACACATTAAGTCCAAGATATTTACACAAGGGGACAATGTATTACTCTATAACAACCAATACCAGAAGCATCCTGGAAAGATGTGTATGCACTAGTTGGGACCTTACATAGTTGCGGAGATCCGACCTTCAGGAGTAGTCAGACTCACACAACACAATGATATGCTATGATTGATATGGGTGAATGGCGCTTTCCTGAAGCCCTACCTATCTCAAAACTGAAAAAGAAGGACAGTCACTCCAAATCGACGGAGCTTGTACAATAGTTAGATTTGAGTTTTGTTTTCTTTTTGTTTTCTATGTGCGCAGTGTTGTTCTATAACACATATTTCACTTGTTTTGTTTAAGCGTTGGTTGCTACAGAACATACGACTCAGTAGCACAAGACCTGAAGCATGAAAAATCCCATTAATGAAAGTCATTAAAGGTGGTGGAGACAACCTTTATCGTCAACAACGCCATGAATCCCAATCCAATCTGAATTATAGGCCACGCTAACCCAATCCAGTCACAACCTTTATTACCATTCCCGTACCTTGACTGATGTTGTTAAGCCATAAAACCACATTATTCCAAGGGTCCATCGAAGTTCAAGTTGGGACACCCACCTATCAAACAGAAAGGTCTCAATTCGGCCACGTCCCTATTCCACTCAAATAAGTAAATGCCAAGATCACCCAATAGGATTTAACTTGATTAAACTGTCCCATCAGACAACTCACACCCAGGTGCGTCTATACAGTTTTGATCACGAGCAGTTACTGCTAAAATTTCCCAGTTAAGCCAGGTATAAGGCTCTCAGAACTCTATCGAGAACGTATTGTTTCCTAAAATGAGCATATCATTTTTCGAATCCAGCAACGTGAACCAGTTGGGACCACTGTAAAAGCCACAGACGTGGCCCTAGATCTTATCTACCACGAAAGCATGAATGCTGAGAGCCACAACAAGCTGAAGCACCATGACAAAAGAAGCAGTACCAGATGAGCCCTATGACCCCCATGTCGATATCATGGGCAACCTCAAAGGAATGGTAGAACACATTAAGCTACTCGACCTTGACCTCACTGAGTCAGCTTTGTTCCCACAGATGCACACATACGTATTTTGGGATATAGCCTCAGATGGAACTGGAGACATGCAATTTTTACCAAGAGCAAAGTTCATCAACTTATTTAATTCCACCATCATGAACTTGAGAGACTTACTAGTCTTTGGTACCACATGTGAGATTGGGCTCTGCACAAAATTCTTGATAAGAAGAGTCCACGAAAAATGTCTATGGTTGGATAAGCGGTATCCAATCCATGCAAAAGATATCCAACATCTCACGGGACTATCATCCCAGGGAGAGGATGTGTCGAAGGGATTTCAAGATCCCGGCAAGCACAGGAAAAAGAAAGGCAAGCCCAACCTATAAGATAAGTTTAACACAAAGAGAGGAGGACGCACAACAATCATTGAACCAATACTACCCGAAACAATCTAGACTAGATGCTACATCATAGCTAACAAGGTTATGAGGTCTTACTATAAGGGAGAATGCACCCTATATGCACTACCAGTCACCGACTTTTGCACACAGGAAGCAGTGTTCAATTGGTGTAGTTTCCTGCTGGAGGAACTACTAGTAGCTTGTGAGGAAGCACAGGAGAAGGGAGGAACCTTCACCTATGGATACCTACTTTTGGCATTCACAATGCTCCAATGGAAGCCACCTGTGGGTAGAAAACCGACAATACTAGATAAAGGGCATATGGCGAAGATGTTTGAGCTATGGCAGTCCAGAGTAGACTCAGAGAACACAACACTCAACAACGCAGCCTTTTCCAAATGTTATAGTGCTATGATAGACACAATGCATAGGTTGTGCATCCCATAGGAGATCCTCAATTGCAACATGAGGAATATCGCCTTCAACATGAACCATCACAACACATTATTCTGGCCGAGACATTCCAGCTGGGAACATTTCCACACATGCATGCTACCCTTCTATTTGGATGAGGAAGCTTTCGATAAAGAAGTCATGTCATGGCCAGGAGTTAAATGACGCTCGCGCAAATCAGGGATGCATTACATTCTTCCTATGGAGATGCTCAAGAAAAAAAACAAGGAAACAAAAGAGGGACCGAGTTCAGGCCCCGAACATAAGAAGCTATATGCTCTGACACAAATAGACTCAGAGGAGGAAGAAGAGACACCGCAGTTGGAGCGGAGGAAAATACTTCCCCCCCAACAACTACCAGATGATGCTATGCTATTAGGTGGGTAGGTTAACCAGATATTGGGCATTGTGCTTGGTACGAAAACAATGGTGAAGAGGCCCAGAAATGGGGTCTTTCTAAACAAACCCCTGAACCTTCAACCCCTTGCATCTGCCACTCCCCGGACCTGCGCCATGACCAAATCCACCACTATCATTGACATTAAAGATGACCTAAACCCTGAAACACTCCACAATTATCATCGAACACCCTCCACCACCACTCCAATTACCAAACCTCACCACAACCACTCCACATCAGACAATAACCTTAGGGACAATCCCACTCGACCACCTAGAGATAGAGGAACGACAAACCCCACAAATAACCAGAGAACCACCCAAGCCAAGATAAACAATTCTCGATCCCGACCCCAAGGCATCAGACCAGAGCACGATGCTGGATGTTCTGAATTCAAACACCCATGAACAACAACCTGAGTCTTCTGCACAAGAAGAAGATGGCCACAACAGAGAGGAACAAGAACCCGATGGCGACCAACAAATCACCTCACTAGCCAAAGGTGAGGGTGCCCAAGAGATCACGGTGCATGATGCAGAATCATCGGAAGATACAGAGATACCAAATGCACACAACGAGCCAGAATCAACAACGGATCAAGATACGATAACCATACAAGCTCAAATGAAACAATTTCTCCATAACCCCCAACAATGTGTGGAACTGATGCAACTTTGCATAGCTAGAACTGCGGTTCTGACTCTTCTGTCAGCAGAGCTACGGTTGAGAATCGCACCAATCCCACCAATGGAGGAGGAGGTAGAAACTCTCTCCGACCATTCAACAGGTAGTGGACTCCCACAATAGTGGTGAGTACCCACCGACGTAGCCGTTTCATCCACCGACCTGATACAGTGGCCAGTGCCACACTTATTTGGAGTAGAGGCCGAGAGATCCACTGAGATCGCAAGAAAAGAAAAAATTGTGGAGCACACATACATAATGTAGGAAGCACATGACATAATCGAAGTCCAACACAAATTAAAAAAAGTATAGGCAAAACTTGTAGAATCCTGACCAGAGATTCAGAAGGTCGCACCTGAACTACCCAAGGCTAGTGATGTAAGAGAGCCAGAGAAACAAATAGAGTTGTTATAAGAGGCATGGACACAACTCTCCAATCGCACTGATCAACTTCAAGTGAAGGTACATCAGGTCCAACAGGAAGTGGAACACCAGCCTCAACAACTGCAGGAACAAATGCAGAAGATAATATTGCAAGGCAACAATGCCAGAGTAGCATTGCACAAGCACACAATGGACTGCACCGAATTTTTTAGAGAATTCAACGAATGGACGAGAATCATCACTCGACAAAATCAGGTTTTAGAGGAGTTTTGAACAAAGATCTAGGTGCTGAACAAAGAAATTGCAGTCACAATGGACCCTATGGAGCAACAACAAAAGTTTGACCAAATTCAACAGGCCAAAAACGAACTAAACAAATTCTATGAGACATAGTCCATAGCCAAGAAAGAGATACATGATTTTTGATTGGTAATTCAAACTGCCTATATGAAAATGCATCAGGTTGATGCAACAACCGATTCTGAGTGGAACTCATTGGTTGTGGCCAAGCTAAAGGAGTACAGAAAAGAGACACCACAACAGTTCCTTGCAGAAGCATCACTCCTCGCTCGGAAATGGCAAGACAAAGTTGAAATCTTTCAGGGATTAAAGCACCAAGCCTTAGATTTGGTACCATAATTGGGCCCTTCGTTTGAGGAGGTAAAGTAGGAAAAGGCACAAGCATAAGAGCCCAAAGAAGAAGAAAAGACGGATAAGGGAAAACAACAGTTGCTCCTGGAGGATGTGAAAGAACCAAGCACTTGACTCGAGGACGAGTAAAGGATTATGGCTAGAGACTGTTGGGCCCTTTGTTTTTGAGAAAGAATTGCACAATTTTTGAACTAAGAATGAGTCACATAAACTTCATCAGAGGCTGGGAGAAAGAGTGATAGAAATTAGTTGTGGAAGTCAACGCAACATCAGCTAAGCAACAAACGGTTGCAACAGAGCAATAAAGCTTGCAAGCCAAGAAGGAAGACACAACACAGCTATATATAGGGCTGAATATAATTGTAAAAGGGTTGGTTCGTTAGGTTGGGTTGCATTATGTTTATCAGAGTCGCCCAAGTTCTGGGATTAGTCATTGGTACCTATTGTAAAGTCGAGAAAAGACAAGAAAGAGTTTGTAATATGCCCTACTGTATGAGTTCGAGTCTATAACAGAGAAAGGCCTCAAGGGTAATATGAAGAAGGATCAAATTTTAAAGTATGATGTGTATTTGTATGTTTACTTATGCATGACATCATTTTTTTATGGCTTATGAGTTCTATTTGATGGTTCTATGTTTAATTGCTGCTCACAACATAAGTAGGTTTAATCCTTGCACTTAGATGGTTCAGATATTTTAACGACTCTTGCGCAAGAACAACAACGAGTTCCAAATTCTCTATGGATCCTCTTTAGTTTTCTTCCTACCCTTCCCTATCTATCTGTCTCATCATCACTTCGGGTGAGACTTCTTCTCTTCAGAGGAGATGAAAATGCCAGCGCTCTAGACTACACGGTACCTTTTGTTGGTAACCTGAGAAGGACCCTGGTCTGATCAAATCTATGCCAAAACCTAGCAGCAGGGTTGATATTCGCACCCAGATGAAGATCTTACAATATAAAAGGATATTGTACTCAACACTTCTCTCTCACTCAATCTTACTCTCTCGATCACACAATGACAAAGACACCAACAACAATAATAACAATAAAAAACCCAACCCAGGTCCTCTTGAACTTTATTTATACATTACAATAGCTTACCAACATCCTTAGGCCAAAGCCTAGGTGTCCAAAACCCTAGATTCCAAAACCCTAGATTCCAAAACCCTAGGTTTCTAAAACCCTAGGTCAACTTGATCCGCATTTTCAGGGCTTCTCTAGCCTGTCTTTCCTTTCTTCTGATGCGGTGCTCCAAAGAATCCAACGATGGATTTTTCCACTTTCTGAGTTTTCCATGATCCTTCTTTATTTCTTATCTGTCATCCTCAATCTCCTCGTCCAACGACTTGATTCCTTTTACTTTGCTCCACCTTTTCTTCTCTTTTTTTCACTTTGACCCAGAAACAATCACCATGTCTTCCGCACAGTTCACATTCTTCCTTTTCTTCCTTGATATTCACATACTTCCATAACCAAGGATCAAAAGACCCTCAACACTCACCTATGACTCATATTGAGGCACTTCAGATCTCAGTTTCCTTTTTTAATTTGACTTCAGACTCCGCAGGGCAGCCTCTGCTTTCTATTTGTTGCCTCCTCTCCTTCCTTGTGCAAACTGTTTTTCTATTTATGGCACCCAATTTCAACTGCACCTGGTACCTAGACCCTTTTCCTCTTTCATTTACTAAGAGATGCATGGAAACAAGTTCTCATAGTACAATTTCAACCAGCTCCCATTCACTAATCCTTCCTTCCATTCCCACTTCAAAGTTTTCAACTGTGCAACTCCTCCTTCTGTAACATAGGTGACCTCATATGGCCCTAGACATTGCATTCTAAATTTCACAGGATGTTTTATGAACTTACTTTCATATACCAATACAAGATCACCTTGTTTGAATGCGTTCTTCTTGATGTGTTTGTCGTGGTAGGGCTTCTCTCTTTCCTTTTGTACCTGCTGATGGAATCCTACAATAAATCTGTCTTCTTCTAGTTTGATCAACTGTGAAAGTCTCTCTCCAACAATGATACTGTCATCCATATCTGTAAAGGTAGCAATTCATAGGCTTGGTACCAAATATTCCTTTGGGACAACAACTTCAAGACCATACACCAATTTAAAATGGGTATGCATTGTTAATTTCTTGCAAGTGGTTCTATAGGCCCATAATACTGCTGGTACTCTTAAATCCTAATCATCCCTGTTGACATTGAAAATATTCGTCAACGCTGTCTCAAAAATCTTGTTGAATGCTTCCACTGTCCCATTTTCCTATGGATGGTAGGGCGTTCTCTTCTGATGGTGGACTGCAAATTCCTTAGTCAGGGCTTCAACTGTTTTATTTATGAAATGTGTGCCTTGATCACTCATCAGGATCTTTGGGCATCCAAACCTGGTTATGATGTCATCAAATATGAAACGCACAGCTGTAGTTGCACTACAGTCCTTAACTTCTCTTTCTTCATCCCATCCAATCAAGTATTCTATCGCAGTAATTATGTACCTTGCTCCTGTACGCTTTCCTGGTGGGTTTATAGGTCCAACGAAGTCAATGTACCATTTATCAAATTCTTGTAGGGTCAACTATGGTGCTAATGGAATTTCATCTCTTCTGGATGGTTTCCCAACTCTTTGGCATACATCGCAGGCTCTGTAATAGTCTTTAGCATCTATGTGTAAGGTAGGCCACCAAAGGCCAGCTCTAAGAACCTTCTGTGCAATTTCTTTCCCTATGTAATGTCCTCCTGCGATGCCTTCATGAGCTTCTATCAGGATCAATGGTTGCTCTACCTCCATAACACACCTTCTCAATATCTCATCAGGTCCCATCTTGTATAGCTGTCTTGCTACAAGTGAAAATTCTATAGCATGCACTACTAGCTATTTCTTATAGGGAATTGTATACTCACTAGGTGCCATTCCTGTTGATAGGAACTGGACTATCTCTGTAAAGTGGTCATCAATATTTCTAATGGCCAGTAACTGTGCATCTGGTAGTGCATCCTCCAAAATGGCCGGCTCTTCGCAATGTTCCAACCTTGAAAAGTGGTTAGGACCTTTGTTCATTCTTCTAGGCTTAACTACGATCTCAAAGTCATATTCCTGAAATAGCAGAAGCCATCTGCATATTCTTCCCGCCAACACTGTCTTGTTGACTAGGTATTTCAGCACAGAGTGATCAATACACATTTTAAAATGCCCTCCCAACAAGTAGTCACAACATTTCTGTAGTGCATACACCATGGCTAACCCTTCTCTCTCGGTAGTGGTGTAATTAATCTCAGTAGTTGATAGCTTCCTGTTGGAAAAGTCTAACGGATGGTCGATATCTCCTTCCCTTGGTTGTGCTAACACAACTCCCAATGTAATGGAAGACGCATCGACATGCACATGAAACTCCTTACTCCAATATGGGAAAACCATAATAGGCATAGTGACCATTTTCTGTTTCAGTGTGTCGAAGCTCTGTTGGCATTCTTCGGTCTAGTGAAATTGACAGTCTTTCTTCAAAAACTTATCCATGGGTGCTATAATCTGGGCATATCCCTTAATGAACTTCCTATAATATCCAGTACATCCCAGCACAGTGCACAACTATTTGACTGAATTTGGAGGGGGTAGGTCAACTATAATGGCAATTTTAGATGGGTCTACCAACAATCCTTGCTTACATACAATATGACCTAAAAACACTCCAAATGGTGAAAATAAAATCCATTTCTTCAGGTTCAAGTCAATTTGACACTGCCTGCATTTATCCAACATTAGCCTTAGACATTCAATATGATTTTTCAATAAACTAAAAACAGTCCAATCATCAAAATATGTTTGTAGAAATTTATGCAGAAATTCCTTGAATGCATCAACCACCACCCTGGAAAGGATGTCTGGGGCATTCTTCAAGCCAAATGGCATCAATGTATATTGGTAGGATCCCCATTATGTTTCAAATGTGGTCTTATGGCTATCTTCCTTGGCAATCTGGATTTGATGGTATCCTGAAAATCCATCTGTAAAAGAATATACCTCCTGGCCTCCCACATTATCTAACATTTCGTTAGTGAATGGTGTAGGGAAGGGATCATGCAAACATGCATCATTCATCTTCCTGATATCTATGCAGATCCCAATCTATCCCGTCTTCTTGTCTTGTACCACCATATGGATAATCCACTCTGACTCTTCGACAGGTTCTATAATTCCTACTTCCAGCATTTTGTCGAGCTTAATCTTCACTTTCTCCTTATATTTAGGGTTCAATCTGTAAGGTCTCTGTTTGACTAGTCTTTCATTTGTATTTAAATGGATCCTCATCTCTGCCATATTCCCTTTAATTCCCTTCATATCAGTGAACTTGGTTGGAAACAAGTCCTGATATTCATGCAGTAACTCTGTAATTTTGTCAATCGTAGCAACATACCAATAATCTCCAACATTTGCAAGCTTTGGTGTTTGCTCTGTTCCAATATTGACTTTCCTAATCTTGATTGGTTGTCCAATGAATGGTATCTCAACTCCTGGTTCTTCCACATCTCTTTGGCCTTCTGTTTCGGTGATGTTCACCTTCCTAGGATCATCGTCCTCATTAGCATGGATGTTGTAACAACCTTGTAGTTTCTGGAGAGGTGCAATCCATTCATCCACTTTTTGTTCCAAAGAGAGGCTAGAGGCATCCTCAAATACTTTATGTCTGAAAATCTGTAATGCTTGATCTACTGAAGGAAATTGACTTTCAAATAAGAAGGTAGTTACAAAATTCTGAGTCATACCTTCCCAATCTGTAGTGATGAGACACAACTCTGCTTGAAGGTACCAGTTGATAGGTATCGTGTCCAGTGCATTAATGAATTTGTGCACCCACTGCTCTTGAGGAATGTTGCTCCAGGCTTCCTCACAACTTTGCACATGGTACTTTGGACAAATTTGACCTGTGTAGCGAAATTCACAACCTTCTACTTGTGCTAAGAACCATGCTATCATCAAGGTATGACATTGTACCCATTGTGTAATGCTGTTTTTATGTGTCCCCCACCATCTTGCTGGTGTGGCTTTCAAGGCCTCATCAAGTATGAACAATCTTTTTTGTATTGGTACACTTTCTTCAAAGTCTGATAATAAGGTTTCTAAAGGATTCAAACCATCAAAGGTGGGTAATTACTTACTGTTGTGCCTATCCAACAAACTTCTCTGGTTAATCTAGCACATATTCTTGTAGATACTTCATACATTTTATTCTTCCAGTTCTCCAGTGCTTCTTCTGAGTCTGATGAACATGCGCTATCACTTCGCCAGCTTAGTTTTCCATCGACCGTGCGGTTAATGTAATCCTACTGTCTGACTATTAGCTTGTATATGTTTTCTAGTTCATATGCGTGGTATTCTTCTATGATAGGTTCTGTGTATCGCTGAAATTCATCTAGATCTAAAGGTGCAATGAACCTAAGGACATCTCTTTCAAAATTCATACGTCTTTTCTTTAAATAGATCATAGTGGAATTATTGAAAGCCCAATCAATTCCTAACAGCGCAGGGTAAGGACATCTATCATCACCTATCTCAATCACCTCAAAATCTATAAACGTTCTTACTTCGTCGATGTCCACAGGGACATGTTCCAGTCTACCAAAGGGGCTTACAACTTGTTGATTAGCCATCCTAAGCATGATAGGGGAATAGATCAACTTTGGTTTTCCCATCAGTGCCCAGGTTTGCTTCATCATGACATTGACCTCCGACCCTAAGTCGAGGACCACATAGTCTATATCATACTCTTCTATTTGAGCATTTAAGTGTAGTTCCTTATTTTTCCTTCTCTTTTAGTGATTTGGTGTAATTCCCTATTAAGTAAGGGGTCTACCTTTCCTAGATCATACTGTTTGATTAAATTTTGTAGCTCTTGTACATCGCTCTCATCCTGAATCAACTTAATACAAGTATATAAAAATTCCATGAGCTTGCTTACCTCTTTTCCTTCTTTTGGCTAAGCAGACTGATCAAATGCCAGAGGCATTCCATATTCTCTTACTTCTGGCTATGTCTTTGATGAAGACCCTTGGTCTTCTTTGAACTCTTTCCTTGCCTCCTCAAATATTTGTCTTTCTTTCTTTGCATCAAAAGTTTGGGTTTTCTCAGCAACTTTCCTGACTCCTGAGTCCTCTGTAGTCTTTCCTTGGGTCATTATGTCTTCTCCTGTAACAACGCCTCCTATGGTGATAACAACGACTCTGGGGTCTTCTCCACAAATTTATTCTTTGATCAATTGTATCTGCAGGTTCTATTGAGGTCCTCATCTTTCCTGAAGATTAGATAGAAATGTTGGGCATTCCTCGATAACATTCTTAAAAGAGTTGCAATAGATGCAAGTGGTACAAGGGTTATGATAGTCCCTTTCCAAGTGTCCTCTCTATGTGCAATTATAATAGATGATCTGTCCTAGGCCTCGACCCATTCCTCCTCCTCATCCTCTTCCTCTGAATCCACCATGAGGATTGAAGTTTCCTCTCTCAGGGGAGTGATACTGCAGAGTGTTTCCTTCTTGTTGTACTTCACCTTGAATCTTGTATATGTCTCTTGACTTTTCATGCATGAGGTCATAAGCCCAACAATCCCTATCATTGTGCCCCACAGACTTACATAACGTATAATACAAATTTGTGGGTGTTTGAACATATTTTTGCATATAGTAGCACTCACCAGGGAGATGTCTATTTCTACATACCTCATACCAGGGTAAGGTGACTTTCTTCAAAGGGCTCAGAGCTCCAAAAGCCAAGTATTCATTGAATAGGGGACAATGTTCCTTGTCATGGCCTTCTGATCTACATTTGACACAATGGATTTCTTCTCTTTTATATTTTCCCTTGTCTTTCTTCATATCCTCGACCTGTAGAGACAAACCAGTTAGCTGACTCAATATTTGACTCATACATGAGATGGATTCTCCCATAGGGGCTGATTCTAGCTTCATTGCGATCTACATCACCTCAAACTGTGAATAAATCTTCTGTTGCATCAGAGGAACTCTAATCTATCGTAAGAGGGAAACAATGAACCATTCTTTGTTCTGTTCATTTGGGATCTGAAAATTCAATCAGCCTGTTAAGGTCTTGAATCTCTGATCGAATTCCCAAATAGGTTCAACTACCTTTTGCTTGATCTCTTTCAGCTTTGTAATACATTGTGACTCTGAATTGGGTTTCTTGAACTCTGCAGTCGACACATTTTGATCTCATTCAATGGCTTAAGCTATGCAAGTCCTTGGACAAGCTTCATGTACCAACTCAGTGCGCGGTCCCTTAGGGTGGTACTAAACTAGGTTCTTTTAACAACTTCATTGGTGACATTTTTAGTATTCCATACGGCTTCACATAGGAACCAGTGTTGATCAGGATCTTCAGATCCATCTCCCCTAAAAGTAGGGAGCCTCATCTCATCTTCCATAGATCTTCCTAGGGTTCCTGACTGAGTATGTGGTGGACTACTAGTTACAATGCTGTAAATGCTCTGGTGGCTTGGATTACTCTAATTACTTAATGCTACTGAATCAACAAGAGGGATAAAATTAATTACTTCAACAGTCTATACAGTTCCTGAAGTTTCATGCTCTTCTTGACGAGGCTCTTCATCTTTTCCTTCCTCTACCATAGCGGGTTCTGAATGTTCTTCATCTGTCATATCTGCCTCTTCTCCACTGTAGAAACCCTCATCCCCATAGTTCTTCTTAAACAGGTTCGCAAGGTGAACTTCTCTGAAAACTCTCCCACTGCGTGTATGTCCAACCTCTGTGTCACTTTCACTGTCTGAATTCTTGAACATTAGATTTTCTAGATATGACAAATCTATTGTATCTTCAAGATGTTTTTCTTGTGCAATAACATCTTGGTCCTCAACTTCAGAAAATGTAAAAATTTTCCTCTAGGTCCCTTAAAGAAACATCTCTCTGCTTGGCTATATGAGTCTACTCTATCAACAACAAATTTGGTGATGTACCCTCCAATGGTGCTATCAAACTAGTGATCTACTGCTCATGATATGGCGTTATCATCTCTCTTGACCTTCTTGATCAATGTCAACGTCCAAACTACAGGAGGTCTAGAACCGATCTCAAACTGGGTATCTTCTAACCTGGCTAACCACTCATATAGCTCCTGATGGATTCCTGCAAAGAAAATATCATGTATATCAGTAAAGATATACTTCTCCAACCAATCCTCTGTACTAAGATTAGGGTTCTTGTTCAGGGCTTCAATGAAGTCCTTTTCTTGATCCTCTATCGACTTTTGAGTCTCTGTATTTGATGGAAACCACCTTGAAATTCCCTCAAGAAGATTCCCATCCCAACAATGGAACCATTTGTTGGCACAGGGGAAGACCCAGGGTTCAACTCCAATAGCGCACCAACAAGCCCTAACTACTGGCCCTTTCGGCAACACCTGCGAAGCAGATGCAGTCTCACCCGAAGTAGCTATGGGGGGGTTGTAGGATAGAGGTGTCTACAACCAAAGGGAATATCAAGTGGATCTAACAGTAGAACAATACAACATGCATCTATATCACTTATCAACTCAAATCTACTCTACACAACTATCTAGTATATCTAACAAAATAATGCAACTAGCAGTGTATCAAATGACAAAGAACATAGTATCAATCACACATAATGCAAAATATACGTGGTTCACCCTCTCTCTAGGGATACGTCCACATAATTGTGCTTTATAATGTATTAAGATGAAGCATACAGTTCTTGTTTGTGCTCTTAGCTAGCATATCTTCTTTCTTCTCATTACTATCTCTCCCCTCCCTACGCACCCAGTTGAAGGGTTGATCTTCACACCCAACTGATGATCTTACAATACATAAGGCTGTCGTACTCAACACTTCTCTCTCACTCAATCTTACTCTCTCAATCACACAATGACAAAGACACCAACAACAATAATAACAATCAACAACCCAACCCAGGTCCTCTTGACCTTTATTTATACATTACAATAGCTCACCGACATCCTTAGGCTGAAGCCTAGGTGTCCCAAACCCTAGATACCAAAACCCTAGGTTTCTAAAGCCCTAGGTCAACTTGATCCACATTTTCATGGCTTCATCAACCTGTCTTTCCTTCCTTCTCGCGCGGTGCTCCAAAGCATCCAATAGTGACTTTCTCCTCTTTCTGAGTTGTCCATGATCCTTCTTTATTTCTTATCTGTCATCCTCGATATCCTCGTCAAACAACTTTCTTCCTTTTACTTTGCTCCACCTTTTCTTCTCTTTTTTTCACTTCGACCTAGTAACAGTCACTATGTCTTCCACGCAGTTCACATTCTACCTTTTCTTCCTTGATCTTCATGTACTTCAATAACCAAGGGCCAGCACAGTCTAATACTTCACGGTCCAGAGATTTACAATAGAGGCAACTAGATCTTCTACCAGGGAATTACTTAGCCAGATGTCCCGATCTTTTGCAACAATAACAAATGGTTAATCCTCTCTTTCTCTTAAATGATCCCCAACCTCTCCTATAATGTGCGTTAGGATCATGGTGGCTAACCTGCAAAAAATTCTTTCTAGGATCTTGCATCCATTTGTTAGTCCAAACATTCTCCTTATGCATAGGTATAACATATATTTCACTATTCTTATCAGATCTACTCATATGAAATATTCTTTTATCTATCAGTGCCCTAGTTTTCAAGGTAGGACAAATCTTATCAAACATACCTAGATCCATACTCTAGAAAAAAAAATAAAAAATTATACTTATCTTATTTCCACAGAGCACAAAGCTTGCAGATCTAAAACGTTTCACTATTCTTACCTTTATCAGAGCACAAAGCTTGCAAATATTACCTCTTTTCTTTAGATAAAAACCTTCTTCTTAGCACACATATTCATGGATCAAGTATAATATTTCGCACTAGAGTGACAGGTCTACGCATAGAGCTTTCATAATTCCATGTTGGATCTTCGCACAAAGATTCTTTTTCCTCAGTTCCCAGCAATCACAGTTTTAGGTCTCGAAAATAGAACCATTTGTTGGCACAGGGACAGACATAGGGTTCAACGCTACAACAACACACCAAAAAAACCCTAACTACTGGCCCTTTCTACATCACCTGCGAAGTAGATGAAGTCTCACTCGAGGTAGAGGCAGGGGTGGTTGCAGGACTCAGATGTCTGCAACCTTAGCTGGGACACATATCTGTGATTATAACCACTTAACAAAGCAATCAATAGTTATACTTATCAACATTCAGTTCTTAGTAACAACGCAGACAAACCCTAATTACAATACAACGCAGTATTCATTCAAATCTAGCATTTATCAACACTTAGCATGACAAAAAAGATCATATCTTACTAGATTCAACACTCAACACATGTATATAATTCATATCTAACATTCATCCATAATATTAAGCACAAAGAATTAACACATCTATCATTCATCTAATTCAAGGCACTGAGCAATAAACACATCAACACATCACACAAAGCAAAGAAACACATCATGTACTTGGTTCACCCCCACCCTGGGGCTATGTCCACCAACTTTTCTTCTCTTCTTTATTAGCTTCAATTAATCATCTACATGCATAGAGCCTCAAAAACCCTACTCCACATAGGATAGGATATCTGTGCGCACCACGCTAGATCCACCTTCCCTGAGCTAGGTCAAGCACAAATCCTTCCATAGTCTATGCACAAAGCACTACAGACGACTTGCACTCAGCTCTGCAAGTCTCACATAGTATGCACAAAATCAATCTCTACTCAACACTCAACACTTCCGATCACACAGATTGAACTTGTAGCTCTTTACTTACTTCGCCTAGCTACTTATTTATACATTACAAAAGTGGGCCTAGGCATGGGTAAACCCATGGACCGACATTCCCATACCCTTTACATAATCCCAAAACCAAAAAAAGCCTAAAAAGGGGTTGAGATTCCGCAATATTTGTTTCGTCTTGCACTTCGTCTTTGAAATCCTGTCGAAGTCCCAAAAATAGGTCAATTATGACCAAGTATCTTCAAAACTTGGTCAAGGTCCAACAAGGTCATGCAACACTATGGTGGGATGAACTGCAAGCCGAACGTAGGAGAAATGATAAGCAAAAAATTAAAATCTAGGATAGGATGGTAGCCAAGCTCAAAGCCAAATTTATCCCAACGGATTACCAAATCAATCTATTCAGAAGATTGCAGAACCTGAGATAGAAGAGCTTATCAGTGAAGGAGTACATTGAGGAATTTTATAGACTGAACATCAGGGCTGGACAGAAAGAGAATGAAGATGAAAAAACAACCAGATATATCAATGGGCTGAGATATGAAATCCAAGAGGAGATCAACATGATGTCTGTTAGTAAAGTCGAGGATGATTATGAATCAGCCTTGAAAGCTGAAGAGAAATTGGCCAGGAAACAAAGCCAACGAAACAGAGGAGGAAATTCAAGCAGAGGTAAGGGAACCAATAGAGAGAAGTTCTAGAAACCAAAGCATGAAGCTGGAAAACAACATAGTCACCCATAGAAAGGTGGAAGTTCTAAGGAAGGACAACATGGAGGAATAAGTTCTTTTTCCAGAGGACGAGGAAGAGCCAAAGGAGGTGAAGTTAGATTCTATACCTATGGAAAATCAGGGCACAAGTCTTGGGAATGTCCAGAGAGAAAGAAAGAAGGAGGAGGCGAAGAACACATTGCTGAAGAAAAAAAGAATGTGGAAGCAAAAGAAACAGAAGGAGGTAGGAACATCATGATGAGGAAAATTCTTCTGAAACCAAAGAAGGAGGAAGAGGAACCAGTTCAATGAACAAGTCTATTCATAATTGCTTGCAAGGATTTTTTTATTTTTTTTTGTAAGGTGATTATAGACAGTGGGAGCACTGACAATCTAGTATCCACAGAGATGGTGGAGAAGCTTGAGATGAAGACAACTACACACCCAAACCCATACAAGGTATGATGGTTGCAGAAAGGACATCAAGTAATGGTAAGTCAACAATGCCAAGTTGAATTTAAAATAGAAGGTTATAGGGATGAAATATTATGTGATGTAATTCCTATGGATGTTTGTCATATTTTATTAGGGAGACCATGGCAGTTTGACATAAAAGTTATACATGATGGAAGAAATAATATTTATAACCTAGAGAAGAATGGTAGGACACATATTTTGTTACCAATAGAAGACAAAGAGAAAGAGAGCGAAGATAGTTCAAGCATACTTCTCATGAGTGGAAAGGAACTCTTGAATGAAGTCAAGAAGGAGAAAGAAATAGAGTTTGTTGTAGTGAGGAAGCCTAGAGTTATCCTTACAAATACTTCTGTGGAAGATTTGCCTAAAGAAATCCAGGAACTGTTAGAAAAATTCCATTTGAAATTGTGTATGGTATACAACCAATAGGTATTACAAAGTTGAGATACATAAATCAAGATGAGTTCAGAAGTGATGGAGAAGAAGATTTTGCAAAAGAAATGCAGAAACTCCATGACAGGGTGAGAGAGAAGCTACAATACAACAACCAGAAATACAAGAACATAGTTGATCAAAAGAGGAGAGAAGTTCAATTCGAAGTTGGAGATGAAGTTTTATCTTGTTTGAGAAAAGAGAGGTTTCCAAGGGGAACATATAATAAGTTGAAGATGAAGAAGATAGGACCATGCAGAATTCTCAGAAAATTCGCAGCCAATGCTTATGAAATTGTGTTGCCAGACAATGTTTGGATATCACTGATATTCAATGTTGCAGAACTATATCCTTACAGGAGAGATGATGCTGGAGAATCAGATGATCAGAAAGAATTTCAATGAGAAGAACAATTGCCCACAACATAAAAACCTCAGAAGGAGAAAATCATTGAACAAAAAGATGGAAAGAAGACCAGGAGGAGGACATATCTTGAATATTTAGTGAAGTGGAAATATCCTCCAATGGAAGATTCAATTTGGGTCACAGAACCTGATATTTTGAAGCATGGAAAAATAGTGCAGGAGCTCTGATACCACCTAATTCAACCCCCCTACTTCCCCGTAGGGATACATGACCTCCCGGTCAAGGATATTTGATTATTGAGTCAAATGACCCTCTAAAACCTTAATGGTATCCTTCTGTATCTAAACACAGGCCCCTTCGGCTTCTTGGTGTAGGTATGATAGCACCCGCAACCTTCCTTTTCACTCTCCTGTGAAATCTCAGAGTACTAGGCATTAGCTCCCTTTTTGATAAGACCCCCTCTTGATGTGACCTTGGGAGAAAACCTCACATGACCACGCGATTGTGGGCGCTGCCACAATCGGTTTGAATCAAACTACTTTTTGGCTCATAATTCTCCTCGAGCCTCCATGTGTCCTCTTACCAAAACCACGGTCTAGATTGTGGCCCACCCTCAATATTTTAAAGTTCATTCAAATATTGTCCCCACAATGATATAGGACCATCGATCTTCTAATCTTGACGGTACTATTTGAATTGATGGTTCAAATCTGTCCTTTCCAAATCCATAGACTAGGTCTACCCCTTCTAAATCAATGGATGTCATCTATTTGCGATTCCAAACTTCGGGGTTTTGAAATCTCAAACCCTGATTTCTTCCATACTTCTATCTTCTAGAGCAAATGATCTGCGGACACCTATCCTACTCAATCAATGGTCCTACTTCTTCTTCGGGTGTTTGACCTTTCAAATCAGATCAATGGTCCTGTGACCCTCTTCTCGGTCAATGGTCGAGTTCTCCTTTGGGTTTCAGACTTCTGAGATCTCAAATCTCAAAATTCACCCATTTTACCAATGGATTTTATTCGAAGGTTATAATCCACTGATGCGTGTCCTCCTGATCTAACGATCGAGGATTACTTCGGATCTTTACCCAGAGTTCATGGATCTATGCCACGTATCCCTTAGATATGATGGCTATGAATTTCTTTGGGTCTTTTCCCGGATCTCTCATATTTATGCCACGTCTTCCTTGATCTGACAACTAAGAATTACTTTAGGTCTTTTCTCGGAGCTCACAGATTCACGCCACGTCTCCTCTTGATCAGAAGGCTATGAATTACTTTGGGTCTTTACCCATAACTCACTAATCTATGCCACATCTCCTCTTGATCATATGACTTAGATTCACTTCGGGTGATCCGACACCTAAGACTTACTTTGGATGATCTGACGGCTCAGGTCCACTTCGGTTGATCGAATGGTTGAGATTTACTTAAGATTTATAGCTCTTCGGGCTTCGAAAATCTCAAATCTCAAACTTGCCTCTTTTTGAACTCACGGTATCTGACAACTCAGATTCACCTTGGTGATATAATGCTCAAGATTTAGTTTGGGTCATCCGACAACTCAGATATGCTTCGACTAATCGGACGATTGAGATTCACTTCAGATTTCTGGCTCTTCTAACTTCGAAAATCTCAAGTCTCAAACCTTGGTGAGTTCTCTCTCCTGTGTGTGGGAAGCGCTAAGGCTCATGCACCTTGCTTTGATCATATTACTATTGATCCTTTGCACTGTGATCCAACGACCATTGTCACTCCTCTCTCTTGAGCATATGATCTCTTCCAACTTAGAATATTTCTTAGTCTTCAAAGGTTACGGCCTTTGCTTCTCCTACCAGTTTGATTCTTGGATCTCGTCAACACTTGTGAAAGTGATATCCCGTATGAGCTTGATCCTTAAAGGATTCTAATTTCCCACACACTCCTTGTGTTCTTGGGATTTCGATAACTCATTTTGAAGGATTTCTTGAAAATAAATTCTTCTTGCCCTCCTGGCATTCCTCTGTTCTGGTTCTTCTATGCTTGGTTGCTTCTTGACGTTGTGCACTCCTTGTACCTAGTCTAAGTTTCCTTTGTTCTCTCTAAACTTCTCTGAGTCACTCCGAGACTCAATCGATGCACTCCTTGTGTTCGAGATGCACACCTTGCATACGAGTGTCAGAAGAGAAACAATTGAAACTTATCCAGTTTCATCACATACTCATACGATCAACTTCTCGAACAATCATACATGAACGAAAAATGAACTAAACCACACACACAGAATATCACATTCATTCATTCATGCATCAAAATGAACACAGTCCAAGATTTGGGACAATTATGTATTTTTTATTCTTTCATGAAACAAATTACATATATTCTTCTACTCTACTCTGTTCTATTGATCTCTCTGATCTCTATCTCATTATTCTCTCTATTCTATCTCATGATAATTTTACAATACAACAACAAACTATCTAAGGACTGGCTCCACGATCTCTCTCATCCTGTCTGCAACCTATCCTATAAAACTCTTAGTGGTTACCTACTTTGTCCTATTATAATAAATACCAGTTATTTCCAGATAAGAGTCAACACTCTATATATGCAACCCCTTATAGTCCTATGTGACTTTACAAACACAAAATATTTAAAAATGTTGTTTACAAAATATCTCAACAACTCGATTTACTCCTGAGTTAATTTTTGATTTGAAACTATGTCATGCTGAGATGTCATTTCTTTTCCTCCACCTTCGAGTCTTTGACTTTGAAGGCGATGCTCCTGCATTAAACAACATCTAAAACTATACTCTTTAAATATGATTGATGCATACTAATGGTTGTAGCATGCATGATATATACTCTTCTACTAAGTGCATTGACAACTTTATTTTCTTTTCCTTTGATATGCTTGATGTCAAAATCGTATTCACTTATAAATTCCATCCATCGCGTTTGCATGGCATTCAAAGTTGGTTTCTCAAAAATATATTTTAGACCACTGTGGTCTATTCTTAATTCAAATCTCTTCCCCATGAGATAATTGTTGATACTGAGAGGGGGGTGAATTAGTATCAAGTACAATTTAAAAACCTTTTTCAACTTATACTTAAACCATTCAATTATATCCAATGATCAATGAACAATAGTATAAGAGTTACACCAATACACCAAAATACACCATGCACAATATATGAGAAATAATCAATAGTTTTTGTTCAAGGGAAGTAATGAATTCTAAAGGTAGCTACAACTTCCAAATGTAGAGGGAGGGATAAAACTCCAAGAGGAAGATACAATCCTCCAATATCAAGAGAGAGTTGAAATCTCCATCCTTTCTCCTTCCTTCCACCCAAGAATATATGAGAGATAATAAAACTTTACATTAAATCATCACCATCAACCAATCATCACATAGAACCTGATAATGCTTCCTGAGATTTCTTCAATTTATGAAATTCTTCAATTCTTGGAGTACTGTGATCCTGTGGATAACATTACTCAATTTATTCTCTGAAACTCCTCTAATTTTCACTCGAATCCTCCCCAAAAAGAGGTTATAGAAAGAATGGTAGACTTTATTCAATTCTGGTCTATTCAGAAGACCCAAATTGTACAACATGCCTCGTGCTCAATATTTAACATCTGATTCTTAAACTCTCACAAAATAAATTAAAGTCCTTACTCTTTCCAATGGAAGTGGTCCCACTTCATTTGGATTCTGTATGAAGAAGTTATGACTATTTTACCCGCAACACCTGTTTATTGACTAGCTTCAGGACTGGTCACAAACCCTATCTTCCACAGAGTGTATCTCCATAATTATAGTGAATCAAGAGCTGAAATTTTTACCAAAGGTACCTTGATATGTCTTC
>SNQJ01S0077956.1:0-12124 GCA_010110895.2 Picea sitchensis | reverse complement strand
ATTCATTTCTCCTCAACCATGAGGATCCATGTGACGTACCACATACCACCGGAAACAACATGATGTATACTATCCATCAATGGGTGTTGTATCTGCATGTGCATTTTCCTTCATGTCCAAACGCCTTCATCAATCTTGTGGTCCAAAACCCATGACTAGGGTTGACATCAATGACAACAACCAATCTTCCAACAATAATACCTCCACATATTCAATGCATGAACAATGACAGCAAGTTCCAAGTCATGTGTGTCATAGTTCCTCTCATGTTCTTTAATCTTTGTGTTGGAATAATTCTTACAGTAGAATTGGTTTGGATTTGGTTTGAATCTGTTAGAGGTTGTTGAGAGATTATCTCAACAACTATCTTTATGTTTGGAGATAGTTGGATCTGATTCCAAATATATATACGTGTAATATTGTGTGTAATATTGATGATATAAATTATTATTTGTGTGTATAATCCTATGTTATGGATGCTTTCCCAAAATTTAACTTGGTATCAGAACCTGACTAGGATTAATCCCTCATGAGAGTTCCCAGGAAGATGTGATATACATTGGAGTGGATTCTCTATACATATGTGTGGGAGTGTGTTTTGATCAAGTGCAGTGTTTTATGTGTAAATTAATTTTTTTCTGTGTGCAGATTAAATTATTTTGTGTGAGTGAGCCGCCTTAATCTCGTAGAGGTTTGAACATTTTCAGTGTCATCTTCTGGAGATCGTTACGTGCTTTATAAGTTCATCTCCATGGAAGGCAATAATCAATATGAATGAATGCATTAGCGTATAATAAATAAATTCTGCCATCTTTATTTATTGTAGACAACTTTTTTTTTCCATGTAGAAAAAGAAAGGGGACGTGACTGGATATTTAAGAGGCAGACTGGTGCAATAGATCCATAATCAGTGTAATTACGATGAAGTTTTTGCTATTTCCTAGCATGCAAAGTGGAATCCAAAGGGTGATCCTTTCATGACCATTCTACCTGGGGACTGGTATCTTCAATTCATCAGGACATGCTCTACCCAACAAAATCTCTTGCAATAGTTTGGGCAACCATATTACTTTCATTAGTATATGATTTTTTTAATATAAGCATTATTTGTTTGTAAAATTTGCATGATGAAGAACCAATTACAATGCAGAGTACCATAATTTAAAATTAGTGGTTCTTGACGTTCTTTGGCATTGAAAGAACAGATCATTAATTTGTTTGTGTCTACATTCTGTCAGATATTGTTGGGACTTGTTGTACTTCAGTGCTTCAAGATCACCAATTATAGGTTATCCTTGTGTATATTGTTGTAGATGTGTTTAAATTATGTTAGTTGTATGATTGACTGCTGAAAATATCCAGTATTTAGATCACTATCCTATATAACTTTCGAAATTTTCTCTTCAGGGGAATTCCACAGATGGTAGTGTATCCATAGGATAATTGAGCATCGAGATTGTCCTTCAGGAGGTTGATAAGCATCAATTCTACAAATTTGTCAATGATGGTCATAAGCAGTGTTATCTTAAATGAGTTGAAAGGGAATCTCAAAGTTGTGGAGAAGAAAGAGTGTATACACAAGATTTCATAGTGGATAGGAGTGTCGATGAAGACCATATCAAGACAAATATCTATGTTGAAATTTGAGTATTGTAATTATAATAAACATTTTTAATGTAAGAATTATGGGAGGGTGTTGGAATAATGCTTACAATAGAATTGGTTTGGATTTGGTTTGAATATGTTGGAGATTTGTTGGAGGTTGTTGAAACATTCTCTCAAAAACTATCTTTATGTTTGGAGATAGTTGGATCTGATTCCAACTATATATACGTGTAATATTGTGTGTAATATTGATAATATAAATTATTATTTGTGTGTATAATCCTATGCTATGGCTTCTTTCCCAAAATTTAACTCTTTTTGGACTCATAGCCAATGCCATGTCCATTTTGAGTGAGGACTCCACCAAGTACTTCCTTGCATGCATCTGTACATACCACACAAATTTCATTTGGGTCAACAATCTTTAAAACATGTGCACAAGTAATTCTTTGAACAAATTAAAGTTCTCTTCACACTCAGATGTCCATTCAAATTTAATACCCTTCTTTTGCAAAGAAGTGATGGGATGAGAAATCTTAGAGAACCTTGCTATAAATATTCTATAGTAACCAGTTAATCCCATAAAAGATGTAACTTATGAAACATTCTTGGGTGGAGGCCATCATCTAATGGCTTCAATCTTCTTTGGATCTACTGCTATACCTTGTTCTGAAATAATGTGTCCCAAGTAATGGATCTGTTCTTGGTAAAAATAACACTTACTAATATTAGCATACAATTGATTTTCCCTCAGCACTTGTAATACCAATATTAGGTGATGTTCATGCTCTTCCTCTGACTTATAATAGTCAATTATGTTGTCCAGAAATACTATGAAAAACTTATCCAAATAATTTTTGAATATGCCATTCATTAAGCACATAAAGACAACTAGTGCATTAGACAATCCAAATGGCACTACTACAAATTCATAATTCCCATAGCTAGTTCTAAAGGTTGTCTTATTGATGTCTTTTTCCTTGATTATTACCTGATGGTACCCTGATCTCAAGTCTATCTTTGAAAATATCCTTGCCCCTTTTATCTAATCAAAGAGGTCATCAATTATGGGTAGAGGGTACTTATTCTTTACAGTGGATTTATCCAGCTGCCAAAAGTCAATACACAACCTCAAAGTTCCATTCTTCTTTTTGAAAAAGAGTACTGGTGCTACCCAAGGTGAAACACTTGGACGTATGTACCCTTTCTTCAATAATTATTCCAACTGCATTTGAATTCTTTTAATTCTGGTGTACTCATCCTGTAAGGTGTTTTTGATACCGGGGCAACTCCTAGAACTAAATTAATACATAAATATATCTCCATGTTTGGTGGAAACCATGGTATTTCTTGGAATACATCTTCAAATTCTTGTAGTACCAAAAATTATTTAAGGCTTGGCCCCTTTGTACTTTTTGGATCCTCCACATGGGCTGCATACAATTGAAATCCCTTTCTAAAATACCTCTTTAGTTGTAAGGATTAAATCTCCCTTATAGAGATGGGTCTTGGAACTCCTTTCACAGTGCTCTGTTTTCCTTCTTCATCAAGACATGTAAATGTCTTGTTATGACGATATAGGACAACATTATGCTTTCCCAACCAATCCATTCCAATTAGAATATCATAAGACCCCAATAGTATAATATTTAGATCAGCATTAGTATTAACACCATTAAGACTTATGGAACAACCTATGACCATATCATGGATTCTCCTTTTGGTTCTAGTGGCTAGCTGAACCAAACTTGATTTTTCAAGCTTAATTTTCTCCAAATGTAATCTATCCACTATTTTAGGATCAATGTAACAATGACTTGCTCCTGAATCAATTAAAATAGCAACATGATGATTAATAATATTACCTTCCACATCAATCATATTGGATTGGTAGTCTTCTTGTTGATCATCTAAGGATGCATATATTCTTCCCATGTCTTCTACTATTGTAGCCTCTTGGATGTTGTGCACAGTCTTCACTTTTTCCTTTTTATGAGGGAAATCCTTGTACATGTGATATTCTCTGCATCCCCAAAATTGGATTGGTGGTATTCCCCTTTATACCAAGGAGTCTTCTATATGATTTATCCTTAGCATAATGGTCAGGCTAATTTTTATTTGGGATATTTCTATTGAAAGGAGGTTTGAATCCTTTCTTTCTTTGGTCAGACTTCTCCTTCTTCTTATCCTTCCAATATTTTTGCATGTATTCTCTTCCCTTGCCTTGCTCATACATGTACTTATCCTTCCTAATGGTCTCAGTCAATTTCTTGGGTTCATCATATTGAATCTTATCTTTATAAAAGGATGAAATTCCACTCAAAAACCTATGTATTTTCACCTTCTCATATTTTATAAACCCCACATACTTTAGTAGCCCCAAGAACGCCTTTTTATACTTTGCCATGCCTAAGTTCAAAGAACTCTTGCATTTTCTTGTCATAGAAGTGATCTGAAAGGTACTCCTTCTGAAAATATTTCTTGAACTACTTCCATGTGAGCCTACTATCATTAATGTGTTCAACTTGCTTCAAATGATCCCACCACATAGGAACTTTTCCATGTAAATGGTATGTGGAAATTCTAGCTCATAGGTTTGATGAATAGTTATGCAATTAAAAATACCTCCCGAGTCCAAGTAACCATGATTTAACATCATCTTCCCTTTCTCTTTCACCATAAAATGATGGTGTCTTAAGATTCCTCAACTCTCCTTGCGAACTGTCCAATTTGTGTCTTCTTCTTTGGTGCCTAATAGGAGACACCTCTGGACTACTTATGGAATATTCAGATGCATAAAATTTCCTTGCTAAGTAGGGAGGTGAGTGATGTTTATGATTTATGCTAGCACTTCTTGAATAACCATCTCTTCTGTAGTTATCTCTTCTTTCATGACATCTACCCTCTTCCTCATGCTTTGAGTTTGATCCATTCTTTGTTTTCCTCTGCAACTGATTTAAGATTTTCATCACTTGATAATTTATCTGATTTTGTCCTCTTATCATTCTCTCATTGTCTGCTTTGTAACTCTGCACTTCTATTTTTAGGCTTCTCAAAGTCTATATCAATGTTCCTTGCAGACTTACTCCCCTCTACTCTTGTGCCCGTTGGATTTTGTCTCTACATTACCAACACTGATATTTTGAACTGTGGCCTCTTTATCATGGTTGTAATATCCCTCTCCTTCTTCCATTTCTTGAATATGAATTCTTATACTCAAATGATATGTTTACACCCCCTAATTATTCAAAATGTGCAAGCAAACCATTTTGTTAGTATTATGCATATTATAAAAAAAAAAATTCCAAACAATGCTACAAGTCTTTTTTCTTCTCAATTCATGATGAAATATATTATAATTCTCCATATTATAACAATTCCATGTTATTATCCTCTGAATCATCTTTCCCAATTCGATATATGAGTTGAATTCTGCACATGCACTTCCTTCAAACCACTTTCCATGTGACCATGACTCGAAACCAAAGGATTATTCACTCTTTAGCTCCTTCCTTTGTATTCTTCTACACAAGAGCTTGTTAGAACATAATGTCTGAGGGATTGGTTACTTTTAGGACCTTTGTGCCTCTAATTGACCCCTTTACCTTATCATGAGATCGACATTGAGGCCAAGTCCTCTGGACTTCAACCTTCGACTATTCTCCCTTTTCAATATTCCAACTTCTCCCAGAGTAAACTTCATCGAAACCCTTCTATTAAATCCACTAGCATATCAGACAATCGAGATTTAATCTCCTGTTGACTAGATGGTCCCACCCAATCTAGAGGCTTCAATGAGATCAACAACTGTGACTTAATAAGGCATTGGGATGGGTAGTCCTTAATTAGTTTGGGACTTCGAATCTCCAGGACTCTGGGACATTACAATTCTCAAGTCATTCAAATCCCCCTGAGTTTTACCAACCGAGGCACTTACCCTATCCTTCCACTATTTAATCAAATGTTCATGAGGAATCCCAGAGGGTCTTAGATAAATGAACCATGTGAATTCACTACTCTGGGACTCTGGGACATTACCACTCATGAGTTTCTCAAATCCTCCAGAGTTATACCTACCAAAGAGGTCATAAAGTGATGATGACCGCTTCAGTAGGTATATTTAGGTGGTTTTTCTACACATGGTTTTTTGTTGATGGTTTTCTATTTTCGGTTAAGGAATTAGGGTTTTTGAATAATCCAGGCCATTGGGTTAGGGGTTTGGATGTCACTGGCTCCTATTTGTATATTGTATTGTAAACATTGTATCACGATGAATGAATATAGAATATGATGTTTTTCCCGGTTTGGGTTCCCAAGGGAAAAATATTTTTGTAATGTTTGTATTTTCCATTGTATATTTTCTGTTCTTTTACTGAAAATATGTTTGCAGTAAATATTGTACAAGGTTAAAATATACATTCCTTATTGGCTTCGATCAATGACTGTGATCACTGCTGAAATCCAAAAGGGATGACCACGATTCTATGATCCTTTAAAAATGATATCTTTATGCACGATGCTTTGGCTTCTGTGTGATCTCTACAATGCTATCTCTCTTGAGCTTTAATATCGCAAGGACATATCCATTTTTAACCATACTACCTTGTCCATAGTTTTGGCCCATACCAGTCTGGTGTTTCAACCTGAAGCTCTAATACCAATGTGTAATGTACCCAACCACCCCTAGGCCGGGCTATGCTACTCCAAGCAGTGACATACCCAACCACCCACATGTTGGGCATGCTACCTCAAAACTCACTTCTGAACTAATTTCGAATTCAGATAAATTTATAATTAATAAAGATGCATGAAATATTCACATGCAGAGTTCAAGATTCGTTCTACAACATAAATAAATGAGACATATGTCATGCACAACAATAACTAACAAGCATGCTTATTATAGATACGAATTTCATAGATAAATAAATACACAGGTAAATAAAACCATGACAGAGAGTACTTATCTTTAATGAAACGAATCACCAACTGGATGTAGAGCAAGGACGTTCCACCCAACCATAGAAACGGTTTTTCCAAGTCTCAACAAGAATTTCACCCCCGATCCAGGGCTATGAAACCACAAGGATGGTTCCAGAGTGTCACTTAGCTTCCCAAACTAGTCAACACTCAATCTCTCAGAAGCTTTTCAACACACACAACAATCCAAAGTACACCAACTCTGTAATATCCCCCGGTAGTGCCCCAATTATATTATGAATTCTAATAATGTTTATGAATTGTAATCATGTTTTGTAGGCTGGTGAGCCAAGTATTGATAAGTTGGTGGGATTATGTGTTTATTAGGCTAGAGAGCCTAAGTTTTAAGGCCAGGAGCCTGATTTTGTATATGTAATTATGTAGATCATTAATATAACATATAAACATCATTGTGTGCCAAACGACCATGAAGAAAGAGTGATGGGGGACTAAGATTCCACATAGTGGGTAAGGGAGAGGGGGCTGAAAGGTTGGAAGAGGGGCTAAGCTTGAGGGCTTAAGTCCCTGAATAATAATTTATTATTTTTCTAAAGTGGTGTGAAAGGTATATTTTTATCCTAAGTCCCTGGAAAAGGGAACACATACTTGATGGAGTGCATGCAACTTCATGAGAGACATGTGTCGACCCAGGAACATGCAATTTAACCCAAGAATTGAGCCATGATGAGGGTTTGTCCTCCATTCTTCCATCGGTCGTTTGAACCATGTTACCTCTGCGTCTGATCGTTACATACCTCACGCAGATTTGAAAACCAAAACTGTGAGACCTCTGTGATTGACTGGTGTATTCCCATGAATTCCGCTTGGTCTCTACATTTGGCCTCCATCATCGACCTCTGCATAATTCTCATGTCACGCATTCTAAAAATGGTAATCCGTGGACTGAGCCATGTCTTTTGTGTGTCTTGTGAACCCAATGTATCCACACTACAATCCGAGTTCGTGTTTAACCGTTTGGGTTGATGTCTTCTGTGAAAACTGGGCATACTGTAATTTTCTATGTCATGTGTGTTATAATTGTGGGTTGTTGTGGCCACACAGTCCCTTGGATGAGTGTGATTGGCTTCCATCATTTGTTCCTTATTGAGCCATACTGTTGTCCTCCTTGTGCTGGAACGAAGATGAAGAAGCAGGTTATCAGGCCTATGTGCAACACTCTCTCCAGGTGAGAGAGGTGGTTGTGGTTGAAGAGGTAGGTTGTCAGGCCTGTGAGCGACTCTCTCCAGGTTAGAGAGTGCATGGAGGAAGTGATAACTCCTAGAAGGGGTCCTGTAGCTGCCACAAAGCTCAGAGAATTATGGTCTGACCTGTTGTTGAAGCCCAAGGCAATGGAGGTTTAGCAGTCGAAGAAATGTCTGGATGACAGTGAAGGTGTATACTTCTGGGGTGGGACAGGCATGTGGGGATTGAGAGTCTGTGAGCAGTGGGCATAAGTGGCTCCTGGGAGAGAATCCATCCTCATAAACTGTGTGTCTTCCTATTGACCTTGCCTAGTCTAGGATTCCCTTGCCCGGTGGAGCTTAGTCCCAGCTCAGGGGTGACCTACTATTGAGAATGATGAGCAGCGCGATCTAAGGCTGAGAGGTTTGTGGAAGGTCCAAACGTAGTTGGTGGTGTTATGCCAGTTTCAAAGATAAGTATCATAATGTGTTTAATTTTGTACTTAATTAAAATGCACGCCTGTGATGCTTGTAACATTATCATGTATCCCATTGCAAGTGGAATTGCTGTTAATTCTATTGAAGTCTGTACGAAAGCAATAACTCCATGTTAAATGTGTTAATTTGATTTAATGCATATTATATATAAGTGTATGTTCCACGTAGTAGCATTTCCCGACAGTGGGGTTGATAGCCTGAGACGTTACAATATGGTATCAGAGCCATGTTTTCAACTTTGAGTTTGGATGGGTCGTATAAGTGGTCTTTGGACCCAAGGTTTTGAGTGGAAATGGTGTTCAGAGGAACCAATTTCGAACCTTTGAATGTTTCTGAGTGCCAAGGGGTTACTTGGCCTTATTATGAAGCTCAGGAGGAGTAGCGGTAGAATAAAACCACAGCCGGCGTGGTATTTGACCAGAGAGAGAGAGAGAGTTCTCAACAATTGGGGTGTTGAAGAAGTAGGATCTATTTAGAAGGAGAGGAAAAAACCTTTACGACCGTCAGATCTGGAGAAGGTGCAGGAAGGTTATCCTAGAAGCCTTTCGGAGTTCAACAAATGGGAGAAGTGGAATGTAATGAGGCATAAAATTCCAAAGGAGATCTACACTGTGGATCATAGGAAAAGAGCTTGACCATTAGATCCGTGTCTAGGAAGGAAAATCAAAGTCACTTCAGAGGATTTCAAGTGTGGAGTGTGACAAACTCTCGAAGTATTGAAGTAGATTGCAACCGTCCATTGTGAAGGACATGCGTCAAGAGATAATGTACTTCAGGTGGAAGTACTTTGAGAGGAGGCAAGTGTTGTGAGTTAGAAACTCCCGAAGCCAGAAGTGTCAAAGTAGATCATAGCCATTGATCATGAAGGAGAACACACATTGGTAGATCGTGAACTGTGGGGAAACATGCTCCGGGAAAAAGAGAGCGTAGAGGAGTTGAAACTCTCTAAGTCCAAAGAGCCGAAGTGGTGAGTCATGATGATGTCACCTGGAGGTGACATGTACACATGGGATTTGTGCCACGTGTCAATAGGTTTAGAACCCATGGAACATTGAAATGGCATTTGGAACATGACGAGGGTCACCCATCTGAATAGGCCACATATCAATTGCTAGTATTCTTCCATGTGGCATCCTGTGTGAGCATAGTTAGTGGGGCCCGAGGTTATGAAACGTAGTTAAAGGTTGGAGGACCCACAATGGAATTGATCATGATATATCAAGATCAACAGCCAGGGGACATTGCAGGGACCCAAGTTGCATGGAAGCTAATTCTCCAAGGCGGTCCCGCAATCCAAACCGTGGTTTCACAAAGGGTTTACGTGTTAGTGTTAGGAGAATTGCGGGATGGAAGGCAGGTTACTCCAAACCACTGTTGCATGGCCCCACAATTGGGAAACTATTAATTGATGTAACGTAATAACGTCACCTAATATGACATGGGAGTGTTTGGATATTAATGGTTCGAAGTGTGCAGATGTGAAATATTTCGAAGTCCCAGAACTCAGACGCTTGAGGTTCCACAACGAGTGTCAGCCATTGGATGCTAGGTAGACGTGGACCATTGATCCACCCTACTATGCGAGTTCGGTAACTCAGAACTTCGAGTGAATGTTGTGTTATGCTTGGAAGTATTCCGAAGCAGAAGGGTAAAGGCCCGAGTACGCGCGTATTGGTCTAGCGCTTGGTCATGAACCATGGTCCTGTGGGATGGGGACTGAGAGAAAGGGGCTAGTGTCCGAAAAATTAGAAGAGTAGAGATTTGAAAGAAGAAATATGCGGGGATTATTGATTGAATGAGAATCACAAAGAATGAAAACTGAACATTTTCTTGAATCAGATTTGTTTTTGAATGCTGTAGGATTTGTTAAGGAATGATGGCTTGACAAATTTCGGTTGTTTGCACATTATGTTGCAGAATTTTATCGAGTGCCATAACCGAATAGAGTTTCCACTAAGTGAAAATAAATGGAGGAGACACAAAATGATTCCAGTTTAGAGAATGAAGCTAAAGGGATGGATGTTCATTTGAGATTTGAAGGGTCGAACTCCAATGGACATGGAGAAGAGATAGATAAGGAAGAGCATATGATGAAAATAATTGAACGCTTGCAGAAAGATGCCCAAACACACCGAGAAGATAGAAAAAAGAACATGAAAGAAACAACAAGGATAATTCAACTTAAAGTTGATGAAGAGTCTGGATAGAATATAAAATAAGTTGGACAAGGAGAGAGACTCGAACAAAACAGGGAGTCACCAGACTTTTGAGGGAATAAAATCAAGGAGTGTTGGTAGACACCATCATCACTCCCAAGGTCGCTCCAAGAGGAGGGAACACAGTAGTTCAAGCCCATCTCCTACCATAAATCATAGGAGATATGGAGTGGATGAACTAAAGGGAGAAATGAACAAGATTAAGCCTCCTACGTTTGATGGAGAACATAAGAAGGAGGAAGATGTGAAAACATGGTTTCTTGGAATGAGGAAATATTTCCAACTGCATAACTATTCCTCTCATGCAGAAGGAAGAATTGTGATGTATCAAATGAAAGGAAAAACATGCATGTGGTGGGATCAACTTGTGTAGGTGCAACACATTAGAGAGAAAGATGTCACTTGGAAATAATTCAAGAGGTATTTCGAGAAGAAATACTTGACTAAAAGATACTATGACAGAAAGATGAAAGAGTTCTTTGAACTCAAGCTGAGCAACATGACCATTGATGAATACGAGCGAAGATTTTTGGAATTGATGAAGTATGTTCTGTTCATCAAGGATGAGACTGTCAAGATTCAGAGGTATCTAAGTGGATTTCCACCTTCCATTGGGGACAAGATTCAGTATGATGACCCTAAGACTATGGAAGGAACAATAAGAAGAAATAAATTCTTATATGAGAAAAAAAGAGAGAAGCCTACCTTCCAGAAGGCTTGGGAAGACAAGAAGAAATTCAAGATAGATCAGAGGAAGAAGGGAACTAAGCCACCCTTTTTCAGGAATAGTCCTCAGGGACAACCATCTTTTAGAGAGCCCAGGAAAGCTAAAGTGGGTGGGAAAATGCCAAGACTTCCACCTATGGAATGTTGGGGTTGTAAAGGGAACCATAGGTACACAAATTTCCCCCACATAAATGATAAAGTGAGAGTTGTCCACAATGTATAGCAGGATGAAATAGTGGAGGACATGGGTAGTATAATTCCAAGGATCTACACAGCCCTGGACAACAAGCAAGCTGAATATCAGTCGCACATGATTGAAGTAGAAAGTATGATCAACAACCATGCCTTTACTATTTTAATTGATTCAGGGGATATCCATAGTTATATAGATCCTAGAGTGTTGGAAAGTTTGCAATTATCGAGAAGAAACCATGAAAATTCTTGGTTAGTGCAGCTGGCTATAGGAACCAAGAGAAAAGTCACTGAGTTGGTTAAGTCCTATCCTGTGGACATGAATGGACTGAGCACAAAGGATGAATTGAATGTTCTGCCTTTAGGTTCTTATGACTATCTATTTGGGATAAACTGGTTGGACCAACACCATGCCATCTTGGACTATCGTAACAAGGCATTCACTTTCTTGGATGAGGAAGGAAATCGAAAAACAGTTCAAGGAATTCCCAGAGTTGTTGCTATCAGAGAAATCTCAACAATGTAGCTGAAGAAGTGCTATAGAAAAGGCTGTCAATTATTTGCATCCCATGTGGAGGAAGCATCTAAGGATGAAGTCTCAAATATTGGAGATCATGCGGTACTAAAGGAGTTTGAATATGTATTCCAAGAGTTACTTGGACTACCTTTGAAAAGAGATATTGATTTCTCTATAAACTTGATGCCTGGAGCAACTCCAGTGTCAAA
>SNQJ01S0077954.1:72510-83100 GCA_010110895.2 Picea sitchensis | reverse complement strand
ATCTGTGTTTTACATATATGTGAATGATGTTGAAAGTGCCATTGTTTATTTCCCTGCATTATTGTGATTAGCATTCAGAGTCTCTACAAAAGTTTAAAAGAACCATAATTGTTTAAGCACGTAAACAACCGATTCACGCCCCCTCTCAGTTGTCCAACATAGTTGTGCCAACCCTCTAAGCTATAAGATATCAATGATGTGGGCTATTGGTGTAGCACTGAACTGGAGATTATATCATCTACAAATATCTATGTTGAGCTAATGCCATGTGGATTAGGTATTGTCACTAAATCAAGGGTTCAATGGAGATCACGTTATTATGGTTAAACTCACACAAGTGGGCATGGGGAGAAGCAAGTGCTAGTCTCCATTGTGATGTGTTCTTGGATCTAGTTACAATAGTTGGCATGTTGTGAACTGCGGAAGATATGGAATTCACAAAAAAAATGTTTCATTGCACAAATTAGTCATCCCCGTCAAGTAGTAATGGTCCCATTATGTTACAAGTAGAAGTGTAAGTCACCTTTGTGTCAGAATTATCCATAGAAGAATTTTGTATCAATGTGTTGTCTAATAAATGATGAAAATTATATCATACATGCCCAAGTGTTGAAAAAGTTGTCTGTGCAAAAAATTGAGTCGCTTTGACAATTTTGAAGAGATTTGTATCCATATAGTGAGTTTGTTGTACATTCATGTCAATTCCCATATCATAAGGTGTTGACACAAAAAATGACGGGTTGATGTTGACTAGAGGTTCTTGTTATATTTTATCTCCTTAACTATTCAAGATTGTAAGGTTGCAAGAGATTTATATTGCAATTTGGTGCATCCCATCGTATTAACAATATTGAAGGTGTATTTTCCTCATTGGTATTTGTTGGAAAAATAACTGAGAGGGGGGGGTGAATCAGTTATATAATCAGTTATATATACATATACACACATATATAAGCTTGAAACTTTTCAAGTTCTTTTATGAATATTTCTAGATTATTATTTAATGTGTTGTTGATAAATTAACATGCATAGATATACAATATTTGATCAATCACACAGAATACACAGAGACACTAATTTTCCTGAGGAAACCCATAAAGGGAGAAAACCTCTTCTTCTTAGGATGTCAATCAAGCTCCAAATTTCATGTACATCACAGTCTTTGAGCACCAACTCAAATATGAGGCTACAACCTATGATATAAAGCTACAACTTGCAGAGAGCACCAACTCTCATATTTATCTAGCACCAACTAGATGGAAGTACCAAATCCCAGGTTTCTCTAAAACCAACCAAATGGAAGCACCAACTCCCAGAATATCTTCTAGCACCAATAAGAATTTAGAGGACTACAATCCTCTCTAGCACCACCCTACCACCCTGATTGAATCTTACAAAAAAATACTTACTTGATCTGTCTCTGATCTGATCTGTTGCAGCTCAGAGTCTCCCTTTCCTTCTTCAGCTTCCATACGCTTATCCACTTTTGCATCTTTCTGCATTTTATGCTCTATTCTGCTTATGCATGTTATGTGTCACGCCTCTGTTATCCGCTTCAGATCCTGCACACAGCCTCCTTCTACCCACATGAACAACTACCAAAAAAGCACTTCCTCTCTTCTTTGTTCTGAGTTTTTATCACGCCAAGACCTCTACCACATCATCCATACAACTCTTCACCTTCTCTGGTAGTTATCCAGAGTCTGTTTGTTATCAGTAGTCGTTATCCTGAGAATCTTGGCTTCTCTGCCAGTGCGACCCTTCCTCTTCTCTGTTACAGCTACAATTCATCTGACAGTTACAGGAGGTCTCTCCTAACAGTTATAGGAGTTCCTCACAAAGAAGCTCATTGTGAACTTCACCTGCTCGAACTAGCACCGAGTGAAAGTTCCTCTTCACATGTCCATAGGCTATGACCACATGCTAACCAAAAAAGCGCTACGTGACTTCACATTTTGTGATC
Organism: Picea sitchensis; assembly: GCA_010110895.2. Classification (NCBI taxonomy): domain Eukaryota; kingdom Viridiplantae; phylum Streptophyta; class Pinopsida; order Pinales; family Pinaceae; genus Picea; species Picea sitchensis. Next base: position 81,137 of record SNQJ01S0077954.1, on the reverse strand, counting down.
TTCGAGTTAGATCTCCTCCATTCTTTGAAGTTTGATCTCTCGAAATATGAACTTCGTCATGCCAGATCAACAACCCATGACATTCCTCGATCGACGGTCCAAATATCTTCTTTGCACTTAGATACTTCACGACCCGTGATGTCAGAGGTTATAGCACCTCCTTTCTTCGATTCCTGAATTTTCGCTTACGTCATATCAATGGCACAAATCTCTCTATGATCCAACGGTTGAGATCAATTCATGAACTCGAACTTCGCGAGTTCCTGTCTTGTTCATTCACTCCTTCCACTAGATTTCACGATTTGTGAATCAACGAAGCATTGATATCTCGCCACGTGTCCTTCCCAGCACCAACGGCTAGGATTTCCATCGTGATTTCGAACTTCGCACTCTTCTCCTTGCAAATATTTCGAAGTCTGAATCCTCGAACTCTCGGATCTGCTTCCACCTGTCCCCCTCGATCATGGATGGCTCTGATAGACCTTGAAACTTCAGGACTTCATGAGTTCTCTTCTCCTATGCACTCTAAAGGAATTAAGGCCCGTGCACTTACCTCTGGATCCAACGACGGTTGGTCCATGTGCTCAGATCTAACACCTGAGATCTGTTCTCCTCCTCTGCGCACTCATTCCTCCTGTATGGACTATGATCCAATGATCTATATTCTTCACAGTGCTCAATCTGATGGCCACTTTCACTCCTCCTCTTGAGCTTACGATCTCTATCGAATTAGATGATTTTCTAAGTATTCAAAGGTTTCGACCTCCGACCCTTCTCTTGCGAGAATGGTTGAAGGGTCTCATCTTTGCTTTTTTGTTTTCCATTAATGACAAGCACACTCTTCCTGTAAACATGCCAACAATATCCCCCTTTGTAATTGATGGCAACCCTGAAAGGATGCACTATTATGCTTAGACCTCCAACTGTAGCATCCAGACCACACTCTATTCTACTTAGACCTCCAACTGTAGCATCCAGACCACACCTTTTTCTCCCCCTTTGACATCAATGTCAAATAAAACTGAGAGTGAATCTATTCTCCCCCTGATCATATATACTATGAGAATTCTCCCCCTGATCAGATAGACTATTTTAACTTGATAACAAGGTCACGCCCAACTTATGGTGTAGATACTCAAACCGAGATTTTGGAAGCGGTTTAGTGAAGATATCAACAATCTGATCTTTGGATGGAATATAATGCAAAGAAACAACAGTTTTGATTACTTGTTCCCTCAAGAAGTGATACTTGATGGGTATATGCTTGGTCTTGGAGTGAAATACAGGATTCTTTGACACACTAATTGCACTAGTATTATCAGAATGAATTGGAATCGGTGTAGTATATTTGACCTCCAAGCCTGCAAGTGTCTAAATCATCCACAATACTTGGGTACAGCAAGTGGAAGCTGCAATGTATTCATCTTATGTAGTTGATAAGGAAATGGAACCTTTCTTCTTGCTCAACCATGCTACAAGAGAATCTCCTAAGAAGAATGCACCTCCACTCGTGTTTTTCCTTTCATCCATGCAGCTAGCCCAATCAGCATCTGAATAGACTGATAATTGAAAATTCCGATTCATACAATACCATAGGCCATAGTTCATTGTTCCTTTCAAGTATCTAAATATTGTTTTTACAGCTAGCAAATGACTTTGTTTAGTTGCAGACTGATATCTTCCTACCATTCCAAAAACATGCATTATGTCCGGACGAGATGTTGTGATGTACAATAGGTTTCCTATCATAGACCTATATGAACTCTAATCAACATCAGGTGAATCATCTTCCTTTCTTAACTTGCATCCAGTGACCATAGGTGTGCTCATAGGTGTAGAATATTCCATTTGAAACCTTTTCAACATTTCTCTTTGATATTTCGCCTGAGAAAGAAATATTCCTTCAGACCTCTGAGTAATTTGCAAACCAAGAAAAAATGATAGTTCCCCTATCATAGACATTTCAAATTCAGACTGCATGGCAAAAGAAAACCATTGTACCAATGAAGAATTATTACTTATGAAGATGATGTCATCTACATAGACCAACACAATGAGAAAATCATTATCCTTTGTTTTGATATATAGATTGCAGTCAACTATTCCTCTCTTGAACCCTTTGTCTTGAAGATACTTATCCAATTTGTAATACCAAGCACGAGGAGCTTGTTTCAACCCATATAATCCTTTCTTCAGCTTGCAGACAAGGTCAGGATTATCTGAAAGTTGGAAACCCTCTAGTTGTTCCATATAGACTTATTCTTTTAGATATCCATTTAGAAAACATGACTTGACATCCATTTGGTAGACTTTAAACTTCTTATGACAAGCATAGAAAAGAAACATTATAATAGCTTCTAATCTTGCTATGGGCACAAATGTCTCATCAAAATCTAGTCCTTCTATTTGAGCATACCCTTTGTAGACCAATATAGCCTTATTTCTTATAATATTTCCGTGATCATTCATCTTATTTTTGTAGACCCATTTGGATCCTATTACATTTTTATTTGTTGGCCTAGGAACAAGTTCCCAAGTATCATTCTTATCAATCTGATCCAATTCCTCATTCATTGATTTTAACCAATTTACATCCTTATTGGCTTCATTAAAGTTCTTGGGTTACACCATGGATATGAAGGCTATATGTGATTTCTCGGTGTCTTTGATTATCCTTCTCCTAGTTTGTACACCTTTGTCTTTCTCACCAATTATCTGACTTGCAAAATGATTCTTTTGAGTAATTCTGGAGGAAGGATTTGATGTTAATTGTTGTCTTGACTCTTCTTGTCTGGGTGTCTCTTCTCCACCCGATTCATCATCTTCTTGTGAATCTGATATTTGTTGTTCTTCATTTTCATTATCCACGTCATCTTCTTCATATGACTTGGTGCTTATTCTCTGTTGATCTTTTACAGGAGCTTCTTCATCAGTTCGAACATCAACACAGTATACTAATTTATGCATTCTTTTGTTAAAGAATTTGTATCCTTTATTGTTCGTTGCATATCCTAAGAAGATACCTTCATCATCTCTACCATCAAATTTTCCCAGACAATCAACATTATTTTTGATGTAGCATTTACTTCCAAATACTTTGAAGTGCTTGATTGATGCAGGTCGACCAAACCATAGCTCACCATAGCTCATATGGAGTTTTATCATTGTTCGGACTTAGATGCACTTTGTTTAGAATATGAACAGTCATGTGAACAATCTCCACCCAGAAGGTTTGTGAAATGTCCCTTTCACTCATCATAGCCCTTGCCATCTGTTGAACTGATCTATTTTGGTGTTCTACAACTCCATTTTGTTGAGTACCTGGAATCGTATATTCTCTTTTAATTCCATGTCTTTCATGAAATTATTTGAAATATCTTGACAGAAATTATCCTCCCATGTCTGAGTGAATTACCTTTAACTTCCTTCCTGTCTGATTCTCAACTAATGCCTTAAATTTTTTTCACTTCTCAAACGCATCAGATTTTTCTCTCAGAAAGGCAACCCACGTAAGTCTGGAGAAGTCATCAATGACCAGCATAAAGTAACATTCTCCTCTAGTTCCTTCCTTTCACGATGGTCCACACAAATCCATATGTATAAGTTGAAGTGGTTTCTCTGAAGATGTGAAACTCTTCGATTTGAATTGAACATGAGTCAGCTTCCCCATTTGACAGGATTCACATACAGAGTTATGAGGCTTAGATATTCTTGGAAGATCTTTCACAGCACCTTCATTATTCAAGTTGACATTATGATCAAAATTTAGGTGTCCAAGCCTTCTGTTCCATAACCAACTTTCATCAAATTTGCTTAAATGGAATTCCTCCTTATATTCCTTCAAAACATAGACATTGTTTTCAGTTCTAACCCCTTTTGCAATCAGCTCTCCTATGTTCACTATTTTTATTTTACAATCTTTGGAAGTGAAAGTGACTTCACATCCTCTGTCACACACCTGAATGACACTAAGAAGATTAAGCTTTAATCCATCAACAAATAATACATATTAAGCTTTGGCTCTTCCATTACCTAAGATTACTAGACCTTTAGCTCTGATCTTTCTTGGACCATCATTTCCAAAGGTCACATTTCTTGGTTTACTTTCTTTGAGTAATAGGAACTTACTTTTGTCGTCTGTCATATGACTGGAGCATCCACTGTCAATATACCAGGGGTTCTTTTGTCTTTGAGCTGCCAACACTAATCCACACTTGTTATCTTTTTTCTTCTTCCAAACATTGACGTTTTCAGTTCTATGATTTGAAACTAGCTTATAGTTCTTTAGGCGACAATCTGCAACTTTATGTCCATAATTATGGCAGATGTAACATTCTAGTTCATTGAATAAAGGATCATAATGATTGTTATGCTTAATCTGTGTACTTTTCCCAGCCATCACATGATTTGCAGTCTGTGTTTGTTTGTTACTTGATTGTGGCATTCTTTGTTGTGGCAGATATTTATTCCTTGGGTGTCTTGATTGCTCATGTCTAAATATTAACGAACAATTTACATATGTGTGGCCAAAGTTAGAACAATAAAAGAAATATCCATAGAAAAAATCTTTGTACCTAGAAAATGGTTGTCTTCTTTGAGAAGGTCGATTTCTTCCATGTTGATGATTTCCTTGAGCAGGGAGTGTATTATTTTTGTGTTCTATAGATTCAGTTATGCTACCTTTTTCTTCACTCCTCCTTGGCGGTTGATTATCTTCCTTTGTTTCTGCAGGTTTGTTGTTGTCAATGGTTGTAGATTTGACAAACTTGATGAATTCTTTGTTGCTTGGTTGACCACTACTTGATCCCTCTTCATAACCCAAACCAGTTTTCAGCTTTGGATTCCTTTGTTGATTTATAATGGTGGCTAATCCTTCTGAGGCTTTAATACTTGTCAGATTCTGATGATATAAGGCCTGAAATTTCTCTAGATCTTTTCTGACAGACACTACTTTAGCTTCCAATTTTTCACCTTTTTGTTTTGGGTTCCTTTAATTGTTGTGTGAGGATGTCCTCGATCCTATTAGATTCTTCTAACTTAACTTCCAACAGAGCAATTTATTCAGATGGTTCATTGCATGTTTTCTCATACTTGAGCAGTAACTGTTTTTCTTTTCTTTTCTTTTCTCCGAGTCTATCAATCTCTTCCATTGCACTAACAAGTTCTCCTTCAAGATCTACTATTGCTTCATAATCAGCAAACTCACTTCATGTATCTTCAATGTTTATATCTTCTAAGGATATTAGCCTGACATCATTTATTTTACTTTCAATAGAAGAGTCATTGTCTTCATCATCTGAGGGATCGTCATCATTGTTTACACAAAGGTTTTTCTTCTTAAAATTATTCTCTCTATAGACCTTCTTGTGTTTATGCTTTTCTTCATCGTCATATGTCTGATCCTTTCTTTTGTGAGGACACTTAGATGCAAAATGACCTATCTTACCATAGTTCAAACATTTGAAGCCCAGTTTAGCTTTGTATTTTCCCGATCCTTTCGTCAGTATTCTCACAAAATTTGCTTCAATCTCATCTATATCGGATTATGTGTTTTTCTCTACTTTAAGGGATGCCTCTCTTGTAGTGGATTTACCTTTGGTGATTCTCATTTCATAATCAATTAGGGTTCCAAGAAGTTGATCTAGTGTCAACTCTTTGAGATCAGTTATTTCCTCTATAGCAGAGACCTTTGAGTTAAATCTATCAAGAAGATATCTTAATATTTTTTGGACTAGAAAAGATTCATCTATTGTTTCACCTAGACCTTTCATAGTTTTGACAAGTTATTCTATATGTAAGAAGTACTTACTGATACTTTCGTCTTCATCCATATTTAACTGCTCAAATTTCAGTCTGTGATTCTAAATTTTTCTGTCTTCCACCTTTTCATTACCTTCATAACTACTTATCAGCTTGTCCCACATAACTTTTGTTGAATCCCAATGCATGACTTTGACAAACTCAGCTTCTGCAAGTCCATTGAGGATGGAAATCATTGATTTTTCATTAAATCTAAAATCTATCTTATCATCTTTTGAGGCCAAGACTACAGGCTTCACATATCTATCTTCAACGAGATCCCAAACATCAGCACCCAGGGACATTAAATATGTTCTCATCCTTATTTCTCAGAAGACAAAGTTTGTTCCATCAAACAGAGGGACTCTATTAGTTGAACTTCCTTCATGACTATTCATGATCAAGCTTATGGATCTACCTTTGATCAAAGGCATCGACTCTGATACCAATTGTTAGAAAAATAACTAAGAGGGGGGGGGNGTGAATCAATTATATATATAAGCTTGAAACTTTTCAAGTTCTTTTCTGAATCTTTCTAGATTATTATTTAATGTGTTAATGATAAATTAACATGCATAGATATACAATATCACACAGAATACACAGAGACAATAATTTTCCTGAGGACACCCATAAATGGAGAAAACCTCTTCTTCTTAGGATGTCAATCAAGCTCCAACTTTCATGTACATCACAGTATTTGAGAACCAACTCAAATATGAGGCTACAACCTCTGATAACAAGCTACAACTTGCAAAGAGAACCAAATATCAGATTTCTCTAGCACCAACTAGATGGAAGTACCAACTCCCAGGTTTCTCTAGCACCAACCAGATGGACACATCAACTCCCAGAATATCTTCTAGCACCAACTAGAATTTAGAGGACTACAATCCTCCCTAGCACCACCCTACCACCCTGATTGAATCTTATAAAAACTTACTTACTTGATCTGTCTCTAATATGATCTATTGCAGCTCAGAGTCTCCTCTGCCTTCTTCAACTTCTATACGCTTATTCACTTCTGCATATTTCTTTGTTTTATGCTCTATGTTGCTTCTACATGTTATGTGATGTGCCTCTACTATCTGCTTTAGATCCTGCACACAACCTCCTTCTACCCGCATGAACAACTACCAAAAAATCACTTCCTCTCTTCTTTGCTCTGTGTTTTTATCACGCCAAGACCTCTACCACATCATCCACACAACTCTTCACCTTCTCTGGTAGTTATCCACAGTATTTTCATCATCAATGGTCGATATCCTGAGATTCTTGGCTTCTCTGCCAATGTGACCCTTCCTCTTCTCTGTTACAGTTACAGTTCATCTGATAGTTACAGGAGGTCTTTGCAAAAACCATCGACCATTTCTAAAAGGTTGATCCTCTTATTTATAACAAATCATTAACTAAAATAAACTATAAAAAGTGCAAGCTAAGTAAAACAAAACATCGCCACATGGTAATTTCAACTCTTTGTCTTCTAAGATTCATCGAATGGTTTCATTGAAGTGCATGACTCTTCTCATACTCTGACCATTTGACGAAGAGTGTTAAGCCCTAATATTGGCTCATTACCCCTTAATTGGGGCATATTATATTAGTAATGTTATTTTATTTATGTCGGCTTTATGCCAATAGTTGTAATTATACCTCCTAGTCTCCTATATATACCAAGGAGACATTTTCATTTTGAATCATCTTGGACTTGAAAATTTAAGTGTCGTAAAAGGAGGTTTCCCCTTTGAAGAGGCTTATTATTTGAAATTCTCTCTTTTTCAAGGCATTGAGTACCTTTTTTGAGGATTTTCTATGCTATATTGATATTTGGTTATTAACATATGGTATTAGAGCTCAAGGTCTTGGGGTTTCGCTGCTACATCTGAGACACGTTGGCATTTTCGCTATAACTTTTTTTCTACAACGTTTCAAAAGGAATGGATTGGAGGATATTTAGTAGACGAATCAAGGTACATTGGGTTAAAAATTAAGCTCTTGAGGCCTTATACGTTCGTAGATACAGCCTATACAAGATAGGGTTATGGAATCATCCTGAACTTAGTCATTGCAGAATTTTCTCTATAAAACATTTTCTATAACATTTCAGACCCTGAGCTCTAGAGGCTATCTACAGAAATTAGTAAGGTATATATGGTAAAAATTTCAGCTTTTGGGTCATATTAAATTTGTAGATACACCCTGTGTAAGATAGGGTATCTGACTAGTCCTATTGACTAGTCTCAAGAAGGTGTTCTAGGTAAAACAATCATAATTTCTTCCTAGAGTATACAAATTGCATGGGACTAGTTGCATTGGATCTTGGACAGTCTGTAGTATTTCTGGTGTGCGTTTTAGAATTTTATGTCCATTATTTTTTGTGGGGCACACTATACAAGTGAGATCTCCTGGAAAGGCAAAAAATCAGCAAGTTGTGGGGAAGTTACAGTAAATTCCACTTGGCACATCCAATTTTGATCAGACCTGTGGCATTGCAGAGAAGAAATATCAGAGAAATACATAAAAGAAAGTTTCATACCCATAAGGGCCGAAACTTGGGAGATACAACAGAAGAAATATTGTCTAGTAGAACCACCTCAAAATCAAGGTTCAAAAGTGATACTTGGCCAACATGCCACCCAAAAAGGGAACTTCTACACCAAATAAGCCTCCTGAAAATCCTACTTGGAGTCTTGATGAAGGTGAAGAAATGCGTAGGGACATAAATGAACTACAAAAGAAGATGGATTCAATGGAAGCTAAGTTGGACACTAAGATGGATTCAATGGAAGCTAAGTTGGATACTAAGATGGATTCAATGGAAGCTAAGT